>PVJL010015321.1:0-24759 GCA_004026885.1 Lyroderma lyra | reverse complement strand
TGAGTTAGCCTGAATACAAATAAATTAGATTTCCTTTTAAAATGCTTGAATCGTTTTAGTTGATCACACTAGTTTATAAGACTATTAACTTGAAGACTAAACATGGATTTCAAGGTTAGGACAGCTTTTTAAAAATAATACTTTGCTCCCCAATAATCATAAAAGCCTAGTTTATTAAAAGGGCTTTCTCACTTCTCACCTGTTAGAAGACAAAAATATCAGAAAATGTCTGGAATGCAAATGTTTAGTCCCCTCTCTCTCTGTCTCTCTTTTAATTAAGGGAATTTTACTCATACAGTTCAGAAAACAGATTAGCCATTGTATTCCAGGACAGAAAATATCATCATTCAAACAGAACATTCAATATATATGCAGAATTGGTCTAACACTCTCATATTCTTTTTTATATGAAACTAAAAACTAAAAACCAGTATCTTGAAAGACCTAACTACATGTAAAGAGCAGTATATATTTTCTTTGCCAATTTAATATCTGTATCTATATATCTATATCTACATCTATATACATATATAATATACTGTATCTTCCTTTACAGTTAGAGTGGGCCTTTTCTCTATCACAGCAAATAGGAAAGCGGGGGAGCTGCACCCTTTACTATAATTTTACATCATACTTACTCTCTCAGAAACAGAGAAATAGAAACAAATCTTGCCCTTCTTGTTTTCTGGTACCTTTGTAGCAGCTACACAATAACTTTCTTTTTTCCAAAACAAGAAAAAAAAAAAACTTCATCTGCTAAGGAGGGAAAGCATTTGGAGCAACTTAAATTAATGCACCATTTACTCGTCAGTACAGTTTCATCACCTTATTGTCTCTCAACATTGCCTACTATTTAAAAACAAACACAACATTAAAAAAAAAAAGAAACAGATATGACATTGTCGTCTGGAAAGCATCTGAATCATGAGAAATTAAATGCTGAAATTCCCATGAACATCTTTAAAGGTTCCTGGGATCGGCAGGTATGTTAAGGTACATGTGAGGTGCATGACTCTTCACTAGGAGGTCTTCTGGGGACTTATAAATTCTCCCTAAAATCCATTCAGAGGGGAACAATATCTCCCAATTTTACTGCAGCCAATACTAATCCTTGAGGGTTTGGAGCCCAGAAGGCCGTAGTCGGCGTTGTGAGTGTGCCAGCATTTAGAAACCTCTTCTGGAACAGTTGAAATAACAAGGTGGGGGCCGCGCGCTGGAGAGAGCTGACAGTGTTCACGTGAGCCGTGTTGGCAATGATTCTGATTTATGGGCTGTTCAGATGAAAACCAAATTCTACTTCCTTCTCATTAGTGATAATTAACAATTAATGGAGCAGGAGAGAAGTCAATCTTACAAGATTCCTTTCTTTCCTCAGAGCTCTGATTATAGGTCATGTTTTCCGTTCAGAAAATTTACCCACACCCTAAAATTACGTTTAATACAGGGGGAAAATGTGCCCACATTTCTGAATTACAATATCGTATAGCAGTAAAACCTCGAAAATATTAAGACTAAATGCAGGGATGGAGTAATTTGAAATAGAAAAATTCATTTGCATGATTCCCCTTTGGAGAGGATGAAATATAGTGCAGATCTATACGGATTAAGAGCAAAAAGTCATGGTGAGAGATGAATGTGGATTTGAATTGTGAGCCTAGCTGTAGGGCCCAAATTGTTCAAAATAGAATTTCTCATCCTGCCCCCTCCTTTGCTCCACCTCCAATATTTTTGTATCTAAGTAAAGATTATTGCTTCTAGTTCCTCAAATGAGGTGTGTTGCAGCTTCTCTTAATGCCTCCCTCACTATGTATAGCCCAACAACTATGTGGGCTATTGCTGCTACTTCCTAAATATTTTAAGAATTCATTCACTTCCCTTTTGCTCCCTCCTCCTCACTCTGGTCTAAACTACAAGCATCTCTAGTGTATTCTGCAGAAGCAGCTTGTAACTGGCCTCTCTCTGCCTTAGGGCTTTGTTGTTCGTTTAATTAATTCTCAATCATGTAACCAAAGTCGTCTTCAAAATCTGATTATGTTAATGCAACTCACTCTACCTGTCTTGTCATGGGTCCCTCCCCCCACCCCCCCACATCACACACAGAAACACTCTTAAAACAGATTTCTCTGAAGGAGAAGTTCTCACGTACGTACTATGGTTTATTGTTCCCTGGCTTCTGTCTGTCTCTCCAGCCTCTGAAACCACCATATCTAAGCCCAGACATCCACGTTTTAATACACCTTTAAAGAATAGGTTTTGTACCAACATTCCCAGCAAAAATTCAGAGATCCACGCTGATGTGATGGAGAGTTTAGTTCAGTGTGGATTGTGAAGCCAGGTATGGTGTTACCTTATTGGAACCACCATATGGTTTTCTAAACCAAAATTATAAACACTTGGTGAAAGATTAGAATGAATGCTAAGAAGACAACCCACCAGTATCCACTAGAACAGTGGTTCTCAACCTTCCTAATGCCATGACCCTTTAATACAGTTCCTCACATTGTGGTGACCCCCATAACATTATATTCGTTGCTGCTCCATAGCTGTAATTTTGCTACTGTTATGAATCATAATGTAAATATCTGGTACGTGTTTTCTGATGGTCTTAGGTGACCCCTGTGAAAGGGTCGTTCGACCCCCAAAGGGGTCGCGACCCACAGGTTGAGAACTGCTGCACTAGAAGAATATTTCTAAAATTGTGATGTGCATAGGAATCACTGGGATATTGTGAACATTAGATTCAGATAGAGGGTGGGGCTTGATAGTCTGCATTTCTAATGAGTTTCCAAGTAGTGTTCATGCTGCTGGTCCCCAGTGTAAAGCATGAGAGTCTTTCACTCGCATGTGCGTCAGATAAAAGTTATTAGAGCCTAGGTTTTGAGAGGCTACAATGTGAATCCTAAATCTAATTTTTACCTTTTGACTAGCTTTGGAAAATTACTTAAAATCTTTAAGCCTAAGTTTTCACATCTATTAAATAATAGTACCTACCTCAAAAAGATGTCATGAATATTAAATGAGATTATATACTCTTGGTGCTTCATATAGTTTTGGAAACAACTGACAAATATAAGCCCAGCATAGTAAATGTGCAATGTTGTCATGTTGCTGTTGATTAGTGAGACAGTACATACAATAATGAAAATCATTACTCTCAAAGAAGTCACTCTTCAGTGAAAGAACAAACATGGCCATGCAAAAATCTGTAAGATCTCAATGAAAAAATTCCATTCCCAAAAATGTAAAAACATAATTATTAGTAAAATCAATAAAACGTAAGCTATTTATAATTCATTTAAATGGCAACTGAGGTAATAACGTTTTCTCTAGGCTATATATAACTAGTAGGAAAAGACAAATTGGGATAAACATTTTTTCCTAAATATCCAAAAAGATTTAGTCTCAACTTACGTGCTTACTGAATTAATTTAATAATTTTTAAAAGAAATTAATATTTAGATATTGGCCAGCTGAAAGAAATATATTTACACATTTTTTAAAAAGATTTGTTTAGAATTCAGTGAAATAAGGTACAGGTTCATATACCTAAATTTTCATCTAGACACCAAATTATAACTAACTTAGGGAAAGTGAGTCCTTTCTTGAATTTTTTGAGAGAAGCAGCAGGCTATGCTAGTTTGGCTTTGTCCAGTAGATGACTGACAAAAAGATGAGAATGCAAGTGTTCTATTTTTCCTGCAATTACTATTTCTGGTTGAAAGGAAAGAATTTGAGTCTTCATTATATGAACTCATTTGCATCTGACTACAAGTTGAGAACAAAATCAAGGGTAGGGAATGGGTGGAGAACGATTGTAGCCACATTTGAGGTGAGTCGAAAGGAAAGAGTGACTGTAAACTTAAAGGAGAAGACGCAAAGAAACATTGTACCTGTCCTCTTTGGGTTACAGTTGGCAGGTGTTTCAATATTAAGGTCCTTGAAAATTATAATAGTGTGCATTCAAGTGATTATGCAATAAAAAATGCAATCTCATTTTCATGTTAAAATGCAATGCTAAATTTACAAAACATGCAAATGGAGTGAGGAATATAGATATAAATTGGGCTGAATATTGGAAATGTAATATCTAGAGTAATATCTCTTCATTTTTCATGAAAGGAGTTAATAATTTATGCAAGGTCCTTGTAATAGACATGACTTGAAATCCAACCCCAAACTCAGAAGGAGGAGGCAGAGAAAAAAGGATGAGAAAGACATTTAATAAAGGTCTGATGGTACTTGCTTCTTGAATTGCATTTAAATTTGATTTTCATGCACTCAGTTTTGGGAGAATATAGCAGAGAGTTTTAAGACAGTGAGATGTTCTGGACCAACAATGCTGTTACTCCTGGCTGTGTTACTCCTGTCTCTATCCATTGAACACTATAAACAGATTGGAAAACAAAAATAGAAGTATCAGGCAGGGATTGTGGGGCTGAGGATGGAGGAATCCTGAAATCATTTTGTGTCATAGGAGAACGAACAGAGAAATTAGATCTATCAATGTGTCTACAAGAAGCAGCCATCTCTAATCAGGTTTTCTCCCTTGTTTCAAACGCTGCTTTTTAGTTACATTGCTTATCTAAATAGGACATGAGAAATACATTTGTAAAGAAAAAAATGGTAAAGATAAAGGTAGGACTTCAAGGTCACATCATTTTTCTTTCGTCTGGACAAGCGATTTTGCCTGCAGGTGACACTTGGCATTTTGGACGTCATGCTGTCGGGGAGGTGCTCCAGTCACCTAGTGAACGGAGGCCAGCAATGCTGCTAGGTATCTTACAATGCACAGGATGGTTGCCTACAAAAAGAAAAAAAAAGTATTCCACCCAGAATTTAATAGTGCTGAGGGTGAGAAATCCTACGTTAGGATTAGAAAGCACTCACTGCTTATTATTATTATTTTATTTTTTAAATTAAATTTATTGAGGTGACATTGGTTAGCCAAATTACATAGGTTTCAAGTGTACAATTCTATAATACATCATCTATGTGTTGCATTCTGTGCTCACCACCCAGAGTCAGTTCTCTTTCCATCACCATATATTATTATTTTATTTATTTATTTTAATAGGAATACAAGGAAACTTCGCCCACTGTTGGTATCCCATTCATGTCTTGCTGTCTTTTTAATTACCTACTTAGTCAGGGAAGTTGTTTCTTTTTTCTCTAATTGTCTTTAAAAGGCCAACTTTCTTATTATAGATAACCCAAATTGAGATAATAGGCTGAATGTTTTTCAGGAACTGTTTGAAGCAGGTTCTTAGATTTGATGTTTTGTAGAGAAGATTGATGTCTCATTAGTTCTGGAGTCAGAATGACTGAGTGTTAATCCCTGCTCTAAATTTCTCATCTGTGAAATGGACCTATACTTTCAACTATTTTACAGGGTTACTATATGGAGTAATTAAAATAATTCACGTAAAACACTCGGAATCTTACGTACCGTAAGTTAAGTGCTAATAAACCACCCATCATAGCTTTCATCATAGGCTCTATTTAGCCTCAAGGTCCCCAACGTATGTGTCATTATACAAACTATGTACTGGCAAATTCAGTTTCTCGAGCTTCTTCGAGGGGAGGTTAGTTCGGGATCATAAAGTAATAGTGAATTTTATAAGTAGAAATGCAACCAACAAACTTGCTAGATTACCTAAAATTTTATGTAGCTGAGGATTATTAAAATTCTTTGCCAAGTTCTAACAACAAAATTAGAATATAGTCTATGCATTTTTTCTTATTGAACTAGCTCTTGTTGGTTCTATTGTTGAATACGCTTAATCCTGTTTCTCTTTGGCAGCCTTTTTAGATATTTAACTGAATGCAATTGTGTCCTTCCTATCTTTATTGCACATTGCACAAATACATTAATAAAAGCTCAGTACTTCTTGTGTACAAAAATTACCATTTATTCGATGAATGTCATGTGCTATGTGCTAAGAATACAAAAGCCCTAACCTTAAAGCAATTGGGAGGGAGACATCTACAGAGAGGTTGTCGTAAAGTGAACTACCCTTTGTGAACTGCATTTAAGTCAATGAATATAATAGGCAACAATTTAGGCATTTAAAATGATGAAGGTAAGATAATCCCCTGCTGCACTTTGTTTAATTTTGTGTAAATTCAGGCAATGGTGGTCAGTGGTCATAAGGATGGGAATTAATTTACTAAAATGTATCCATCTGACATTTTACTCTCCACATTGTAAGTATCGAAGGTTAAAGTGAGATTCCAATTACAGAAATTTGTTGTAACATCACCCACAACCAGAAAGAAAAAGGCATTTAGTTTGCATACAAGAAAGTTTAAATACCTAAGATGTAGGAGTGAAGGTCTGATTTTCCTCTGTTATATAGATATACTCCTGAAGGTGTTAGATTTAGTTCTGGGTGAATCATCTTAAGGGCTATAAACACATTGAGGGTAGAGAGAGTAGTCAAGATAATATAATAAACAGAAATAATATAATAAGTAAATAGGTTAGAAAACTGGGCATGAGTAGACCTGCTATAATAAGTCTTGTAGGGCATCTTGATTTCTTCCAATATTATAATATAAGAGGGATTACACCATGAAATATAGTGTATAATACAAGGGATTGAAGTAGAATCATTGGGTATTGTTTCATTCCATGTGGGAACATTAAAATCATGTTTTAAAAACTGTAAAATGAGATGTCTTAGGATGCAGAGAATTCTTCTTCGTTCAAGGTATTTGTCCACAGGCCTGAACACCGGTGATGGAATTACTGTGGAGGTATTTAAACGTCACAGGGGCAGTAGTAAATTACTGTTCTTTCCAACACTAATAAATTCTTATTTTAAAATGAGAAACTAGATTAATTTTTACTTGACAATGTTACTAATGAAAGTTAGAAATACATTTAAATGTTGAATACTATTATGGGCTGCATTGAAGTATAGAGAAATAAAATTACACCACTGGTGACCCTTGGGTCTGTCACAAAAATGAGATGTCTATCTCATGAGACTATTACAGTCAGCAAAAAATTTAAATAATGACAATTAAAGGGTAGCTGGCTTCCCTAACTAATGAAAGTTCAATATCTTTTAATTATATTAGTGGCACAGTACAGTTGCAAAATATGACTTGGTGGCTGAAATGCAGCACTGTAATGAGTCTTTTCATTTCGGGTCTATGTATGGTTTTAAATCTCTTGGATATATGAAATATGTCATTGCCAAAGGACAAAGCACTCGACGTTTTTGACACAGTAGATGAAAGTGACTGCTTAGGGGACAAAACGTTTAAAAAATTCAATTTATTTTAGCAGTCCTTTATTACTGTTTACCCTGTGCCATCCTCTGTACTAGCTGATAAAAGTAATACAAACATCAATAGGGCATGAAACTTGCCCTCAAGGAGCTCACTGTCTAGTGAGAGAGAAAAATATGTTTAAATATGTTCCAGAATGGGTCAAGTATGTTAATGAAGCTATGCATTAAAAGCTATGCAATAGGCAAGAGCTGGAAGATGATGACAGGGGAAGGGGAAGGTCAGAAATCAAAGAGTAAGTGACGTTTGAGTTGTATTCCAAAACAATATATAATCATCAGATGAAGCCTAATTATGCCTTAAATGTAGTTACTCTAAACACAGCTAAGTCTATGCATGAAAGCATGTGAGAACACGACACAGTTTGTGTGATTGGTCATTGGATGTCTATGTCTATGTTGGCAAGAACATGGAAGTAAAACTGTAAAGTTTAATTGAATCGTAAGCAAATGAGATTGAATTCATTAAGGATCTTAAACGTACCTTCCTCAATCTTTTTTTGTTCTCCAAGTTCATCTGCTTCCTAGTAGATTAAAATTGTGGTTCATTACTGTTTCTGGGGTATTAATTCTCGATCCTGATATATTAAAAATAAATCAAACAAGTCTGCTCCTTCAAGATGCATGCCATTCTGCAAAATTAAACATTGCTACCTACCCACCTAGTTATGCTCACCTTCTGTTTCTAGAATTTAATATCCGCAATTTATCAAGAAGCTCAGTGCCTGTGCTCATGCTATTCACCCAAAGCTCATGTAATTTTAACCGATGCCCATCTACATGGATGATAATCTTCCCAATGTTCTCACCACTCAGTTCTCCAAATGTCCCAGCTCCCAAGCACCTTCCTGCTTTCTTCACTTCAGCCAGCGACCTTCTGATTCCTACCTTTTATATTTTTATTTATTAGACTTTGTATTCCTCCAAAGACATGACTTTAAACACTCCAGGCTCTGAGCACCAGCTTCTCTGTCCCCATATGGCAAGCACGTCCGATACAACCATTCCTGACCCTCATTTCCACCTCCAGCCGACTTCTCCTTTCTTTCTCTTAATCATTCCTCTCTCACTTGCCAATCTGCAGATCATCAGGTCCATCATTTTGAAAACACACTTGTCTATCCTCTAAGCATTTTACATCATTGTTTCTGCAGTGGCATTGAATTAATCAAAGCAACAGAATACCTGCCTCATTCAGTATTTTTTTCTCACTGTCAAAGCGTGGGGCCCCGAAGGGCACCTACCACCACTTTGGGCAGAGAGACAAGGATATTTTTTATTAACCGTTCTGTGGAAAGTATCTCAGGGTTTATAATAAAGCTCATAAAGTGAATTCACTTTGAAGCTATCTTATGGGAGACTTTAATAAAGTTGGTTGGAAAAGAGTATACTGAGACTTGGGAGGCTCACGTTTGGACGTGGAATGTTACAGACATGTCTTTACTTTTTATATACAGATGGACCTTTGTAAATAGTACATATCATAGAACTGAGAGAGCAATTTATTTCTGGCCATGTCTTATTCAATTTCTAGCAATTATTCTTCCTACATAAACCTGCATATTACAGACTCTATCTTCTAATGGTCTTTCAAATCCCTACATTTCTTACTATCTCCACTGCCGTTTTCTAGACCAAATGGTCATCATGATGAGACTACAATATTCCCCTAACTGGTCTCCCTGCTTCCACGCTTTTCCTCCTGTCCCTTTTCTAATTCACGTAGACACTGTAACTGAAGCTATTTTCCAAATGTAAATCTTTCCTTTTTACTTTTTAAATATTTCAATGGCTACCTGCTATTCTTCGGGTAAAGATTTCATTCAGCTAGCCGAAAGGATCATGCCTTGGTCCCTAACTTCCTCTTTATTCTCAACTCTAAGCAACCATTTCTTCCTCTCTCTTGCCTTTTACCCAGACTTGGGATGCACCATTTTCTCTTCTGTCTAATTTATGTATTCTGTTTTTCTCCAGAGGACTTAGAGAATATCAACTTTACTCATGACTATGTCTCCTTTGCTTATTTCAGTGCCTGGCACATGCAAGTCCTGATGTCTATTTATTGAGAAAACACCAAAAAACTATGTCAGCACATAGTATTGATTTTTATTGTTACATAGTATATTTTGTTGTTCTTCAGTGACCTTCCTCACACACAGACATTTTTAATACTTTTGAAAATTAGGATGTATCTCACAACTGAAGTTACTCTCTGCCGGGTGGCTTTCACATCATAGCCGTCAAGGCAAGCGCTGTGTAAAATTGCTTTTGCAGATGGCATAATGGCACAACTAGAACCTCTTGAGTTTTTAGTTACTAAATCATTGGCGGAACTTATGAAGATAGAATATGGATCCTGGCTATTTTCTCAAAACTTTCTGCTGAAAGTGTCTGTACTAAAAGTTGCAGAATGGATGTCAGTGGCTTGAGAGGCCATCTAAGGTAATACTGGTGCACTCTTCTAAGAAGAGGTTTATGTGGCAACCTTTATGCTTTCCTAGTGATTAATAAAATATTGGCATAATTTACAACCAATGGGATCTTATATTTAATATAATTTATTAACATCCATCCATTTATAAAATTCTGGACCATTTCATAGATCTGTTTTTCTTTGGCAAAATCATAGGATCATAGATAGTCAAAAAGGACATTAGAGATTCTGTAGTCATTTCCTTATATTGAAGATACACATTTAAATGATGATTATAAAGAGTTACCTCGTGGTTTTCAAGGAGCTAGTAACCAACCTGACAGATGCAGTGTTTTTGTCTTGTTTGTTGGATCGATGTTGAGTTATTCATCTCTCTTGATATTATCTGGAAAAACTGTATCTTAGAAATCTGCTTTTGTACTAAAAAGGACTGTCTTCTTAAACAGAAGGTTCTAAAAGTACACAAAGATGGTACGAAATTCCCAAAGCATATTTTATCCTCTCTGTTCCTGATAACTTGACTACCTGCCATGTGCTAAGGGGTCTATGATTCAAGTAATTTCTTTATAAAATCTGGATACAAAATTATGTCTTGCTTCAAAGACCCTGCACATTAACCCCCACCACCAAAAGAAGGGGGGGAGCCATTATTAGGAGCTTGCACACAAGAAATTTTTTATACTTCATGTTAATTTACTCTGAGCTTCTCATAAATAATAGAAACAACCAATGCACTTAAAAGGTGTTTGATTTTCCAGTATTCAAATTACAATTGACTTTTTAAATTTTAACTTCATTATAAGTAATTTAACAGAAATTCAGATAAGGTTGGCAAGTTGAGAAGTACTCAAGGGAATATACTATCCTTTTTTTTCTCTACTGTTTCCATCTCTAGAATAAAATGTCTGAAAAGCTGGCAAGCCTGGTGACTGGACCACAGTTGGTATTTAATAAGTATCTGCTACATTGAAAATAAAATAAAAAATTAAAGATTATCTTTCTTCAGTTCTGGGATTGAAAATGAGTTTATAGTGCCAAACGTTAGCACTGAAGTGACACCTTCAAATGGTCTTTGTTGGGAACTTGGCTTCTGGGAGCAGATCTTTAATATAGCACTGCTCTGTCTCATCTACCACTGATTCAGTGTGTCTAATGGGAGACAAAAGAAAAAGAAAAACAAAAACAAAAACCACTGTGTGAAGAAGCTAAGAAAGGCTGACTCCGATTCCAAACAGGCCAGGTATGGGTAACACACAGACATTTCTAATGTTTTTCCCTTTTTAGTCTGTCTTTATATATATTTTCTCTTTCTTCATATCAAAAAATACCTTTCAAAATTCTATCAGTTTGGATTTGCATTTCTCTTCTAGGGATCCTGCTGGGAGTTTCAGAATAAAACTTAAACTGAATTTTTTATTATTATAATTATGTAGAGCGAACCTAGCATAACTGACTACAGTAGAAAAGAGGTGAATTCTTGAAATCTATGAAGTACATAAACAGAAAGCTATGGAGACTCATGGTATGAAAGAATTAACTACATCCTAAATCAGCAGATTAAGAGGTTAACTTGCATTTGGGTTTGGGCTCAGTGGTAGGAATTATTCAAGACCACTCCTTTAGCTTAGAGTAGAGGAATTCCTCACTCTGATTTTGGGAGGAATAATACAAGCCCCAGCCCCAAAGGAAGGGAGTCCTTGGGTTTTCTTTTTATTCTTTCAGGCCAATGTGTAATGACAACACCTGGAAAATTGATGGATGAACATGTACATGATTTTTTGGATGAGTTGATCTGTCTAACGGGGTTTTATTAGAATGTGGCAATCTTCAGTTGATTTGTTATGGTAATCCAGTGGATTGTTTTAGAGAAGTGTAGTAAGTACAATCCATGCCCCCCCAGCCCCCACAAATTATGTTTGTATAATAGAGTGATTTTTTTATATTTTCTGCTGTATGTCCTGCTTGGTTGATAAGTAGACATTATATTTTCCTTCCTGGTGTCAGTTTCATCTTTTTTGGTTATTTTTCTTCTGTTTTCCGGATATCCATACCTCTTCTGAGCAGTCCTCATGTTTTGAGAAAAATGACTTCAACATTGGTTTACAATGGAGCATGTGGCTGAGGCTGAAGCTAATCAGTGGATAGTTATCTTCTGTATTATTGAATCAAAGATAACGAGGTACCCCATTGGAGGCCAATGAATGCAAGATATTTGTGGAGAATTGCTTAGAAGACATTTTCCTCACTCTTTAAACTCTCTTTCTTTCTATGGACTTAGAGGTGAAACAAGTAGACAGGGCTTTATCAACAGTCATGTTGTGACTCAAAGAGATGCTTTTCTTAGAACGATGCTGATACCATACATGGTAGAGCAGGGGCACGGACAATTGAAAAACTGAATTCTGGGTCAATGAATCAAACACACTGTGACAACCGCCTTGCTTCTGGCATCTGCAGTTGTAAGGGATAATAAACTCTATTTATTAAAGGAGTTCAAATTTAGTTTTTTGTTATAAGCATCATTAAGTTCTAACTTGCTAGAATATATGTTTAAATTATTTGGCATAATGAAATAGGAATGAGCCTTATTAATAGAACATTCTTCAAAAGAAACTGCTGACCTATTGTAGATTTGAGAACCATAATCTGTGTTTCATTGTTCAGTTTATGTCTTGGTGACCTATGTATGTATTTAGAATAAACACAAAACTCTTTGAACTCAACAAAAATATTAATTAGGAGTGATGATCTACAATGAAGAACAAAAATTCTACACATTCTATTGTATCATTAGACATCATATACAAAAGGGAGCATTACATTTTTAGGACATCTCCAGAAAGTTTATGGATAACGAGATGTGTTCGCTTGGTTTGCAAGTACCAGCTTCTTTGAATTTTAGGAGAAAATTGTGCACTCTGTGTCTTTATCTTGGCATATCTGCTTAGCATCTTTTTTGGTTCTCTGCTGTACTGTGTGACATAGCAGTCTCTGAAACTTCTTTTGGTGGGAAGAGTAATTAGGATCTGGGTCGTTCTCACAAGAACATGGCACAGCCCTGGATTTGCGTATGGTGCAGGTTCTGATGGAAGAACCTTAGCAGGCAGTAGTCATGTGTGCAGCATGACACGTGCGCCAGAGATATATGAATCGGTAGCCCTAGTCAGCTTGGCTCAAGGGCCTCCAGGTCATCATGCTTGGTAGATGCCAGCTAACACATTACCCTCAAATAAACTTCACATAAGATTGACAATTCGTAGATTGAAACTCAGAAGAGGGCTTCTAGTAATTTGTATTTCTGAGCATTGTCAGAGTAGAAATGGAGATATAGTTACAGCTTGGATTTGTAAAAATATAACTCAGAACTATTTGATTATTAAAAAATAATTCGGAAATATTAGTCAAGATATTATTTGGCTGTTGTATCCTGTTACTTTACTGAATTTATTTGTAAGTTCTAATAGTGTTTTTTAATATGGAGTCTTCAGGGTTCTCTCTCTATATAGTATCATGTCACCTGCAAATAATGATCATTTTAATTCTTCCCTTCCTGACCTTAAGGAAAATGCTTTTAGCTTTTAACCAGCAAGTGTGACGTGAGCTGTGGGTTTGTCAATATAAGGCCTTTATTGTGTTAAGGTATGTTCCTTCTATTCAAATTCTGCTGAGTTTTTTTTATCATAAATGGATTCTCAATTTTGTTAATTACCCTTTCCGCATCTATTGATACGACCATATGACATTTATCCTTCATTTTGTTTATGTGATGTATCATGTACTTTACAGATATTGAACCAACCGTGCATCCCAGGAATAAATGTCATATGATCATGGCGTATGACCTTTTTAATGCATTGCTCAATTTGCTTTGCATCTATGTTCATCAGTGTTATAGACATATATATATATCTATCTATATATATCTATTGTTATAGACATATATATATATCTATCTATATATATCTATATATATATATCTATATATATATGTATTTTTCTTTTTATTTTCTTTCTTTTTTTTGTAACATATCTGTCTATTTTTGGAATAAGGCAACCTTGTAACATATCTGTCTATTTTTGGAATAAGGCTGACCTTGTAAAATACACTTGGGAGCCTTCCCTCTTCTCTAGCATTTCTTTCTGATTCTTTCTTATGATTTTCTCTTTCTGCTTGCAGTGTTCATCTGTTCTTGCGTGTGTTCTACTTTTTCCATTGGAGCCATTAGCATAGTTGTTTTCAATTTTTGGTCTGACACATTGTCTTTCTCTTCAAATCATGTTTTTGTATATTGGTATAACTTGTAATTTTCTCTTCATAACTGGACAGGTACCAGGTAAAAGGAACTCTAAAACAGGCCTTCAGTGATGTGGTGGTAGGGGTGGGGAAGCATTTTATAGTAGCATAATAAGTCTCAATCTTTTACTGAGCCTATGCCTCTCTATGTGAACTTCACAAGTGTTTTCTAGGTACTCCACCTCCACCCTTATACGGGATAGAATGGCTAGAGTGAGCTGGGGCTGGGTATTTCCATTTTCTCATGTGAAAGTCTACAGCTGAATACAGTTGGGACTTTCTCTTTTCCCAGGTAAGTTAGGTCCTGATAATCCCCCCAATGATTAGACTCTGTTAACGACTTTCTCCTGAGCAAAAGCCTGATTAAGAACACCAGAATGTTCTGCTGTGTTTCCAAATGGTTCCTTTTCCCCATCCCCTGCCAGAAGCGTGAGGAGATTTTTTTTTCTGATACTTACTCTGAGTACCTGGTGGGGCTCCTGGAAGAAAAATTCATACTATTATGAAGGTCCCCCTGTGACTGGGTCCCTTTGGATTTTTAACTCTCAGAGTTGTCCACACCAAGCGTCCAGGAATTCATCAATTGCAATTCAGGCCTTCCGACCATAGAACTTGTCTCCATGATGTCCTCTCCTGAATCTCTGCTCAGGTAAGCTACAACTCCCTGTATGTGCCTATCTGTCTCTCCAGTCTTGAGGTCAGTAGTTTTTGCTGTGTCCTCATTTTTCTTACAAATCTAAGAAGAGTTGTTGATTTCGCAGTTTGTTTAGCTTTTCCTTGTTAGGATGTAGTTGTGATTTCTAAGCTTCTTACATGCAGAACCTGAAATTGGAATCTCTGCTTAACTTGTTCTAACTTTTCTCATCTATTAAATAGAGTTATTAATAATACCTACCTCACAGGTTGTTTTGACTCAAAAATGTTTACTGATAACAGTACATTCCCAACTTTTCTAGAAGCTTGGGGTAAAGAAATGCGAAGATTGAATGTAAAATCTCGCATAACAAATGTTTTATAAATGTGAGATATTACATCATTTTAATTTTTAAATCCAAAGAATAAATGTAGTCATTAATTGAAAGAAACATATATATTTAAATTATAATGAATTATTCCTCTTATTATATATATTTTTATTAAACTTACATTTGGTCCTTGGCTGTTTTTTAATCTTCATGAAATTTTTTGGGTGACATTGGTTAGTGAAATTACATAGGTTTCAACTTTACAATTCTATAATACATCAACTATATGTTGCATTATGTGTTCACCATCCAGAGTTAATTCTCCTTCCATCACCATATATTTGACCCTCTTTACCTTTTTCTACCACCACCCCTCTTTTCTCACCCTCTGATAACCACTAAACTGTTGTATGTGTCTATGAATTTTGTTTGTCTTATTCATTTTTTATGTTTAGTTTTATATCCTATATATGAGAGAAATCATGTGGTGCTTCACTTTTTCTGTTTGAGTTATTTTGCTTAGCATGGTAATTTCAAGATCCAACCAGGTCATCACAAATGGTAGTATTTCATCTTTTCTTATGGCTGAGTAATATTTCAGTGTGTGTGTGTGTGTGTGTGTGTGTGTGTGTGTGTGTGTGTGTATTTATCCATCGAAGGACATTTTGGTTGTTTCTATGTCTTGGCCACTGTGAATAATGCTGCAATGAACATAGGGGTACATATTAAGGTATCTTTATGGATAAACATTTTCAGACGTTTTGGCTAGATTCCCAGAAGAGGGATTGTAGGGTAAGATGGTACGTCTATTCTTAATTTTTGGAGGAATCTCCATGATGCTTTCCATAGTGGTTGTACCAATTTACATTTCCACCAGCAATGGATGTGTGTTCCTTTCTCTCCACAGTCTCCCCAACACTTGTTATTACTTGACTTGCTGATAATAGCCATTATAACAGTATGAGGTGGTCTCTTATTGTGAATTTGATTTACATTTCCCTACTAGCTAGTGAAGTTCATATGTCTGTTGGCCGTTCATATATCTTCTTGGGAATGTCTGTTCAGGTCCTCTGCCCCTTTTTAATTAGATTGTTTGATTTTTTGTTGAGTTGTACAAGTTCTTTATATATTTTGGATATTAGCCCCTTTTTGAAGGTGTTGTATCTTCTCCCATTCAGTTGGTTGCCTCTTTGTTTTGTTGATGGTCTCTGTTGTTGTGCAGAAACATTGTAGTTTGGTACAGTTTCATTCATTTGTTTTTGCTTTTACTTACCTTGCCTTTGAGATCAAATTCATAAAATTCTTTCTGAATCATTGTTAGCCATTTTCAATATAGTTTCATTTTATTATTTATGTGATCCTCAGTCATTTCAAAATTTAAGTAAATTGGCGATTCTTAGTTAAATGGTTAAATGAAAATTTATAAATTGCAGTATAAAGAAAAAATTCTTCTGAATGTCTGATACAAAAAAATACACTATAGGTGATTATTCTATATTTGTTTAACACACGCAGGACAATGAAAACGTAGAGCAGCTATATTTAAGAGAAAATAAGAGTAATTTAAATATTATAAATTGTCCTAGAACTTAGTTCAGTTTTACCTCCAGATAAATACATATTCAGGGAATAATATCAATGTTCAGGCAAAAACAGTTGATTTTCTGTTATTTTTAATTTATAACAAGTCTGACTACTGAAGAAAAGTCTATCCCAGCATCACATTAGTTTTTCATTTTTTGAAACCTTCACGTAGGTCACACTGAAAAAATGAATACCAGAAGATCTGTTAGGATGGGTAGAGGCTCATGTAGTGAAATATCTGATTAACGCTCCCTGCCTTATAGGGTAGACTTCATTATTCATTACCTACTGCTAACAAATGGCTGTCCATCATATTCTATTTGGGGGGGTCTCATTCAATCCCCAGAGGCCAAATGTTCCCCAGAAAAAGTACTGTCCTATGTGAGATCATGCCATCTTAGTGAAGGAGAAATTGTGTCAGTAAAACCAGAAATCTATGGATCAGAATTTAGTTGCATTGTCAGTTGTTCCAAATAAAAATACATATTTGGAGATCGAGAGATTGCAGATATAATGATTCCTGTTTACAAAAATAGTCAAAAAATAAATTATCTACAGTAAAGCAAATCCCTATGCTTAGGACAATTTTTAAGAATATTGTTTCTGAGGTCATTCGGTCACTGGAAGATACTGCCAGGGCATATTAGGAAGAAGAACTTCCCAAAATTACAATTTGTGTGAGAACATGCAATATTATCCATTTCAATGGAAGAGGTTTTCTCTGAAACAATTCTAGAGATTATTTAACAATAGAATAGGTAATCTTGTTAACTTAGGCTGTGCACATAAACATGAGCTTGCAAATGAAAGATAGCAGAGAGTATCTAGAGGGACCCCATGTCAATAGTTGGAGAGGGATGAGAATGACAGAGATGTACCTTTATGCTACAATTTCCAGTGTCTTTTAATGTTGATTATTTCATTTAATCCTCAGGAAAACTTTAGAATTACTTCCTCTAATCTTCAACTTTTCTGATGTGAACTATACAAATTTCTCAAGATCATGTAGTTCATAAATGTTGGAGCTGGGACTCAAACTCACATCTTTGAATTCAAGCCTTGGTCTCGTTTCAGAAAATTTCAGAATCAAAATTCATTTTTCCCTCACTGGAATGATACTTTACTTTTCCTTGGGAGAATGTCTTATATTTTACTATCTCTTCCACTGCTCATTTTGAAGGAATTTATATCAAAGAAGAAAAAATATAGAAATTCATGAAGACCCAGGGATATTTTCTTATGTAAAAGGAATCCTCACACATTTCTTCATATTAAAGAGAAATCAACATGTTGTAGAAAAGGGAATTGAGGAGGGTCACAAGTAGCTTTATCACAAACACTTATTCATTTTAATTTTTGCTTTTCTATCTTCACTTCTTTTCACCTATTTGTGATTTTCTTGTTGTCTGAGGAAGAAAAACATAATCCAATTCCTTCAGTTAATAGAGTTATTAGAGACCTAATAAATGATCTATGATTCTGAACATTTGTAAAAGAGAAAATAAAACTATGTAAAATGTATGTTAAAAAAGAGAACCAAACAAATAATATAAAACTTAAGTAGTTTGGAAAAGAGGAAAACCTCAATCTAAAGAAAATGGAATACTCACATTAACTATTACCATTTGAGTGTTTGGCAACTGCATGATTCAGAAGTAAACTCTGATTTTTCTGCATGAGTCAAGTTTGTTCTCTGTACCTCTTACATTTACGCTAGAAAACTAGTCATCTCACTCAAATAGGCCAAGTACAAAGGGGACAACTTAGATCTCTCTATGCCTGAGACATCATGGTCAGGCTGCCCTAAAAAAAGGAAAAACAATGTTAATTTCTACTTGTCCCTTCTGTAACAACAACATCTAGAAGTCAAAAGACAAACATGGGGTGACTGGGTTTTTAATTTAAGAGGTATGCCCACTTGAAAACTATCCGGAGTCACCTACTATAATCATTTCCTCTTTTCTGAGCACAGAACAAAAGATTTTAACAAAGTATAGTATGTTTCTACATAGAAAAAAGGCTAATATTTTTTTTAAAAAGTGAAGGAAGGTATTCAACTTTTGGAGGCTTTTCCCCCTTAAACAGATGCAAGGGAAATTTTAAAAATACAAAATAATTACACAGGTAAGATTCAATGAGAATAGTAATTTAGGAAATATGCTCAAGCAGAATCAAATCAATATTACTGAATCTGCTGTGAAGACTTTTAAATAATACTAGCTATTCCTCCTAGGGTTAGGTTATTGATTACAAAAATTGCTCCCAAACCTCTGTTCTGAATAATCATGCTCTTATGTGTTTTTCTTTTTTTCCCTCAGTGCCATGCAATTACAGCATTCTGATCAATAGGGTATGAAGTGAGAGGGACAAAACAGTGATTTCTGCCTTTCCCAGGCAGTTCACATTTTTTATAAACATAAATCCTTGTCTGCAATTACTTTCCTCTGAGGGTTGTGCTTTCCAAAGGTTTTTCAAATGAGAAATACTGGATAAATTTTTGTTTGGTTTTGTTCATTTTCTTTGTCACATGCCATTGGATTGCCAGCCCACTGTACACCCAGTTTCATCTGTTTACTTCACATCCAAAAAATATAATGGTGAGAAATATGAAGGCAAGTTTTCCCTGTAGTTAGAAATGCTACAAGGACCCGTTCTCGTTATTTTGATTATTAAAATAATACCGCCAACTAGAATTGGTAAGCATTCATATGATTGACTCAGATTGGTTGAACTTAGATTTTATATTCTTAATGCTAATGGTCCAGGCTGATCTTAACTGGTTTGAATATTACAAAGTCAAGGATAAATTCAGCTATATTCACTTTTAACTAAAAATAAAAGTTGGATTTTTTTAAGTGATTCTAAAAAGATACCGTAGGAGAAACTCAGCCCTTACTTCCTGACAATAGGTAGAGGCATATCAGAACAGAAAAGATTTGAAATCCTGCCTCTGTTTGAGGTTCTTTAAATTTTCAAAAGAAGCAAGAATCATTAACCTGGCTGAGAATAGGTCCTTAAACAAAGAAGACTATCCACCAGAACTTTATTAAGAGTGTGGGTTATAGATCAAAGCACATGAGCTTTGAATCTTATTTTCAGCACTTGCTGGTTTTGTAATTTTGGTCAAAACGTTTAAACCTCTCCAAAACTTAGTCTCCTTTTTGTACAATATGATAACATTAATGCTTACTGATCAAGTTGTTAAGAGAATTAGATAAATTGCTTTCTATAAAGTGGTTAGCAGAGTGCATAACACACAGTAATCATTCAATAAATAACTATTAATTTTGTAGATATTGTTACTGAATAATCCACTGTAGCTGTCAGCTACATCAGTGAGGGACTACTTACTCTGTGTCTGTATCTGTGGAATTGACCACAGTACACCGTAGATAATAAACTTTTGTAGAATGGATGAGCAGTGATGATTAGATGGAAAGAAATAATGAGAAAAGGGGGAGTTCATAATACAACCTTTGTCTAGTGTATGCATTTTTCTAGGCAAAGAATGTCTACTTGAATAAGTATAAAAAATATCTTTTTTTTAGGGACGATTTCCAGCCTTTATTTTGCTGCAGCCTAGTGTATTACCAGTTATCTTAAAATATATAATTGCTAACTCCTTACCTTTCTTAAAACCGCAATGCTTCCAACAAACTCTCACCACCCTTTTTTGATTCCATGGAGTGCATTCAGCTAGGTAATGAGATGGAGGTAGATTTGCTTGAGGACTCCCCAAGGTTTCCTGAGAAGGAATAGTGTGTACCCTCCGTGGGGTGTGGGAAAGAGAAGAGACAATGCACTAGGCTACCAGAAATGCAGGGCCTTTCCAAACGGCTTTTCCTTAGAATGCTTTCTCTACTACCCACTTGTCTTATCATACCAGTCTAGTTAACTTTGAGTTAGAGATGGAGTGTCTGGTACAAAGAAAATTATATTTATTCAAAATAGTATCATAATATGCCATATTATAGCATTTTCTATCCTCCCCTGACCCCAGCCCATTCTTCCCTTTTAAGTAAGAAAGACACCTACAGGAGGTCTCTTAAAAGTTTCTGACAGTATCCAGGGATCTCTCAGTTGCTTTATTTTGAATAACAAAGTTATGCTTGGGGAATCTGTATTCATGAAAAATCACCTTAATCTAGGCTTGCTTAGGAAGCTTACAGGAGGCATTTGACACAATCAAAGTAACAAGAAAAAGTAAATGAAGGGGAAAAAATTTACAACATTGGGAACTGATCTCACAATTGCAAGGATGGACAACAATTGTCAATTAAGTCTTTCTAAAATCTCCTTATAAATCGCAAGAGTACGTGGTTACATTGTGGACCTCACAAGTATAACTTTGTATGATAAGTAAACAATAGACCTGCACTAATGTGATAACAATGGGTCCCTGTGGCTTGATATAAAAGTTCCAGTGATGAAAACATGAGTCATGAGTCATTACAAGCAACTTTGATGGAACTGAAAATTGTGTTCCAAAAACCTAAGTGACACACAAAAGGGACCCAGTGAGGACCTATAACTAATATTGAAGATGGACAAGGAGAGTTTTAATTAAGGTTTTTATGAAATATTAATATAAAACTAGAAATATCTCAAAATTGCTATACTACTTTATGTGATATATAATTTTGTATATTATTTTAATGAAATTAAGAAACTAAATATCTTACATACATACTTCTGTCTTCTCATACTTTTCAAAAAGTGTAGTGCAAACATGTCAATCAATAAAATGTTAAGCAAATATTCTCTGTATACATGAGAGACTGCATTATTGCCTGTATCTTTGAGCTTTCTGTAGTGTGACCTAGTTGTTTTACTTTTGCTCAACACACGCGCATGTGCAAAATCTAAGGATGAAGAAGGTTTGAAACGCCTATGACAGAGAAAGTGACAAGTGACTTTATATTACCAGATAAATTTTGGATTCCTTCCTCCTCATATTTTTTCCTATTTCTTTCTTTGATATATCAATTTAATTTTTTCACCTGAAACTGCATTCATGGCTACTCAGCAGAATTTATAAGCTCAAGGGTGTGTGTGTGTGTGTGTGTGTGTGTGTGTGTGTATGTATGTGTGTGCACGAGCACGCATCTCCATGTGAGTTTTAGGCTGGAAGAGGGTTAGAAATATCTAATAACATTTTTATCCCCAGACAAGAAGCCAAGGAATGTGTTGTAAAATGAAACAAGGAATTTTACAAATATCAAAAAGAGTGAAATAAATCCCTTTTCTAAATAATGACCTAACTTTTCAAGCCATGGCATGGTGCCTCTGTGGTGAAAAACTATGATGGACTTGGTGACTGAATATAATCTTCAGCAGATGATTTCTTGAAATAGAGTATTTTTATTTCTAGTTCTGAAAGAATATTTTTGCTCATTTGGAAAATGCTGTTCCAGATTACTTATAAAACTGCAAATCTGAGTTATATTGTTTTTACTAACTAGACAATGTTGAGCATTAAAAACAAAGTGCATTCAAATTGAGGTATAATGTGTGGAATGATTAGATAATGAGGATGCCATGAAATGCACACTATTGTAAGTAGAATTTGTCGTGCACAGATTATGCAACACAACTGTGTATTTTGAGTAGTGCTTATAGTTAAGTCTTTGATGCCTTTTGTGATAAAAATCTTCAATGAGCCATCGCATCATCACCGAAAGGCCAATGAATAGATACTTCTATTGTAACTTGGACCTGGTGCTTTGGTGATAAAATTGACAATGTTATTCTTTTACCTGCCATTAAATCTGATTATCATCTATGACCATTAGACTTAACTACTAGAGTCGGATAGTTAGATGAGTTGGATGGTGGGCCACTCACTGAATTATTGGTAATTACATGTAGCACACCTTAGATAACATTTCTTTTTACTCATTAAAACTTGGCACCTTTGCATTTTCTGTCACTTAGGTATGTGATTTATTTTATTTTAATGGCTTAAACAAATGGATAACTTGCTTTGCATGGTTAACTCTTAAAAGGTTATCTTTAAAATAATTTGTAATCATACAGAAAAGTATTTGGATTCTGTTCAAATCAAAAGATAAAACAATTGTCTTTCAGTATATTTATCCTCCTCCCGGATATACTGGACCATCATGGTAACCAAGCACTGATGCTGTATAGAGAAATGAACAAATAGTGATTTACATTGTACACTAAAGTGCAAAATTATTTCTATGGAAACATTGTAATGATTAGTTTAGACAGAAAAATAAAAACTGTGTTCCAAACACCATTTTAATTACATTTCTGATGTAGTAAACTTCTAGTATGTGACTTTAATTTTTTTGTTTTAAAAAAACTCTAAATCATGTGATTCTATGAATAGAGGTATATTTTGGTTAAAATCAGTTTTTTAATTTAGAATGAAGTTAGCATTTTTAATACCTACCTTAAAAAGAAACAATTACTCCATTCGAATGCCAAATAAGTGAGACCTTTTTTAATGTTTTAATTTTAGAAATACAATATATAGTATTTTTTTTACAAGGGGCTTTGAGAGAGATATTATAGATTGAATATTTCCATTCTGGGGGGAAAAGCATGCATTTTCACTTCTTCATTTGGTAGCTAAAGAAAGCATCAACTAGGTCTGTGATTCTAACATTGTCATTGATTATGTTATGTGATTTCACGTGCAGAAATTTTGAAGTGGTCATCACAATACAGAAAAAATATTGTGTACGTGGAGAATTGAATTTTGGAAAGAAATAAGTAAAGATGGGCAGATATGAAGGTTTAAAGTGTTTCATTGTTTGAAATGTACAAGCACTTTTAAAATTACTTTTTGAAAATTTTACTTCCATCTATTCTCCTTTGTATTACTCCTATATACTTGCATTCTATTCACCATTCTATTAAGCATTTCCTCACCCTTGTTTTTCTTCAAACACCTATTCACTCTTCCAAGAATTAGGACAATTTTTATTGGACAAATTCTGTATGGCTCATGACTTACCTGTGAAAAGGGAGCAACTTGGGATTTTCTAGTAAAAGAAGACAGGAAATAAAGTATTAATAGATGGGTAAAATTTATAGCAGGTAAGATAGTGACAAGTGCTATAGAGAAACTTTGGAGCAGTACAAGACAGTAAGGTATATGCGCATGTATGTATGTTGTAAGGGGATTAGTGTTGACATCTTTGACAGAATATCAGGGAAACTTTCAATGAGAAGATAAATGAACACATGCCAGGAGCGTGGAGGGTGTTCATGGAGATATGTGCAGAAATGTCTGTCTAGACAGAGGGCATACAGCTGTCCAAAGAAACACCTCCTGTTAATAAGTCAGAAGATGCATGGAGTGTTTGAGGACCATCAAAGAGACTAGGAAGAGTAGAGAGAACAGGGGGAGAGAAGATGTGATCAGAACGATGGCAGAAGCTCTGCTGTCTTGTCCCTTGTGGATATAGAATGGTATTTTCTCCATGGAGAAATTTTTCAGCAGAGAAGTGACATTTTAATGTCTGGTTTGCATTCAGAATAGTTGAACAGAGCTGAGGAAAGAGATCAGGAATGAGAAAATCGATCTTAGGACAGAACGATTGTGGCTTAGATGAGAGGGGTAATAGCAGAAGTGGTGAGAAGAGATCAGATTTAGGTGTTTTTGGCCGTGGAATAGGTTGGATTTGCTGATGGATCTGACACGAGGTGGAAAAGAAGACATGGACTCAAGTATTCCCTTAGTGTTTCTGCCGAAGGAATGCTGATTGGGATAAGGAAAACGGCAGGAGCTGCACCGGGGTGGGTTGGTCGTATTAGAAGCTCAGTTTTGGGTAAGTTGAGGTTGGGAGGCCTATCAGATACCCAGATGGAGAGCCTGAGTAGACAGTTGAATTTATGAGTTGGCAGTGGGAGGTCCTCAGCAACTAGGTGGTGTTTCTGAATGCTAATTTGCCTTTTCCTGTTTTGCCTTTACTTTGGCAAAGCACAGAGAATCAAAGTTGGGTTACGGAATAACCTTAGCTGTAACAGGACGTAAATGTAAGTGTGAGAGGTAGGCCCCATTTAACCTAGAGATGTTGGTCACTCATGCAGTCTCCAGCCATGTTAAAGGGTTTGTTTTCATTTCCTATTTTGATGAAAGGTTGCCATATTGATCATTTTACAATAAACTTAACAATAATTAGATTTCTTTCTGATATTGCCTCCCCAGTTCCA
>PVJL010015320.1:0-24758 GCA_004026885.1 Lyroderma lyra | reverse complement strand
TCTTTGTGGGAGAAGTGTCCGTTTAGTTCTCCTGACAAACTTTTACTTGGGTTGTTTGATTTGTTAGTTGTTTAAGTCTCATTAGTTCTTTTTATATTTTAGATATTAGACCCTTATCTGATGCATTACTTGAAAATATTCTCTCCCATTCAGTTGGCTGTCTCTTTGCCTTATTGATGGTTTCTCTTGCTGTACAGAATCTTTTCTGTTTGATCTAGTCCCATTCATTTATTTTTGCTTTCATTTCCCTTGCCTTTGAGGTCACGTTTATGAAGTCTTCCTTGAGTCCTAGGTCTATAAGTTTAGTACCAATGTTTTCATCTACACGGTTTATTGCTGCGGTCTGGTATGAAGGTCTTTCGTCTATTTCGAGTTAATTTTTTATATGGAGAGAGTTCACAGTTCAAATTCATTCTTTTGCAGGTTTTTCCAGTTTTCTCATCTCAGGAGCACAAGTATGGTTGAAGATAAGAATATCAATCTCTGTGATACTCCACATAAACAAAATCTAAGATAAAGGACGTATGACCATTTCCCATTGATGCAGAAAACGATTTCAAGAAGATACAGCATCCATTTATGTGGTCAAAACACCAAATAAAAATATGTATAGAAGGAAAGCATCTCAACATCCTAAAGGCCATATACGACAAGGCCTCGGCTAAAAGCATATTCAATGGGGAAAAGCTGAAGCCTATTCCTTAAAGTCAGGAACAGGACAGGGTATGCCCCTTGTCACCACTGTTATTGAATATAGTAATGTAAGTTCTCGCCACAGCAATCGGGGAAGAGCAAGGAATCAAAGGTATCCAAATTTGCAAAGAAGCGGTCAAATTGTCACTACTTGCCGATGACATAACACCTATATAAAAAATTCCAAACATTCTACCAAGAAAGTATTAGAAGCAATAAACAAATATGGTAAAGTCGCAGGATACAAAATAAATGTAAAAAAATCAACAGCATTCCTATATACAAACAACAAATACACAAAAAAAGAAATGAGGGAATCAATTCCCTTTGCTATCAAAACAAAATGAATGAAATACCTGAGGTTTAAGTTAATGAAGAGAGTGTCACACTTATACAGAAAAGTATAAGACACTTTTGAAAGAAATTGAAACAGAATTTAAGAGGTGGAAAAATATCCCCTGTTCATGGATGGAAAATTTAACACAGTGAAAATGGACATTCTCCTAAAGAAATCTACATATTTAATGCAATACCCATGAAAATCCCACAATCATACTTTTGTGAAGTAGATAAAAGAATTAGTAAATTTATATGGAAACATAAATGACCTAGAATTGCCAAAGAAATACTACATAAACGAATAAGGCTGGTGGCAATACATTCCCTGACTTCAATTGATATTACAAAGCATCAATAGTCAAAACAGCTTGGTACTTGCAGAAGAACAGAAATAAAGTCCAATGGAATAGAACTGAAAACCCAGAAATAAACCCACACATTTATGGACATATAATTTTCGATAAAGGAGCAAAAAACATATAATGGAGAAAAGACAGCCTCTTTCGTACGTGGTGCTGGGAAAACTGCAATAATATATGCAAAAAATGAACTTGAGCTGGGAACTCTCTCCATATACACAAATTAACTCCAAATAGATTAAAGACCTTCATATCAGACCTGCAACAAAAAACTGTATAGAATAAAACATTGGTACTAAACTTATAGACCTAGGACTCCAGGAAGACTTCATGAACCTGACCTCAAAGGCAAGGGAAGTAAAAGCAAAAATAAATTATTGGGATTTTATCAAACTAAAAAGCTTCTGCACAGGAAGAGGAACCATGAACAAGGCAAAGAGACAGCCAACTCAATGGGAGAATATATTTGCAAATAACACATCAGATAATGGTCTAATATCTAAAATATATAAAGAACTAATAATGCTTAATAAGAATAAAAAAACAACGCAATTACAAACTGGGCAGAAGAACTAACTAGGCACTTCTCCAATGGAGAAGTACAAATGGCCAGCAGACATATGAAAAAATGGTCATCCCCATTAGCTATCAGGGAAATGCAAATCAAAATCACAATGAGATATCACCTCACACCTGTTTGAAGGGCGAATATCAACAAGACTATAAATAACATGTTCTAGAGACGATGTGGAGAAAAAAGGACTCTGGTACACTGCTGTTGGGAATGAAAACCAGTACAACCACTGTGAAAGGCAGTGTGGAGTTTCCTCAGAAAACTGGGAATGGAGTTCCCATTTGACCCAGCAATCCATCTCCTGGGGGTCTACCCAAAAACCTGAAAACCTTTGTCCACAAAGACTTATGTCCCCCAATGTTCATTGTAGCACTGTTCACAGTGGACATAACATGGAAACAAACGAAGTGCCATGCGACAGATGACTGGATAAAGAAGCTGTGGTACATGTACACAATGGAATATTACTCAGCTATAAGAAAAGTTGAAATAGTGTCATTTGCAACAAAATGAATGAACCTGAAGATCATCATACTTAGTGAAATAGGTCAGACGGAACAAACAAAGAACTGTATGATTTCACTCATATGAGGAATATAAAACTGAAAGGAACAAAGAGATAAGAAATGAACAAACAAACAAACAACCCATGTACATAATCAATAGTTCAATTTTATTTGGAAAGGAGTGGGTTAGGGAGGGGAAAAAGGGGAGTGGGTGTGGGAGGATGGAGGGGAAGCTAATTATAAGGTGATGGAAAGAGAACTCACACTGGGTGGTGAACTTATTATACAATAAGTTGGCAATGCACTGTAGAATTATATGCATGAAACCTATGTTATCCTTGCTAACAGATGTCACCCCAATAAGTCTAACAATAAAAATGAATTTTAAAACTTTTCTCCAATGTTTTAGAAGTAAAATATCCAATGAGCATCATATAAGGCAGGCCTGACTAACCTGTGGCCCAGGATGGCTTTGAATGTAGACCAATACAAATACTTAAAAGGTAACAAATTGTGTCATTTTTTGTTATATCTTATGAGCCATTGTTGCTACTACTGTATTTGTTATATCTTATGAGCTATTGTTGCTACTACTGTATTTTATGTGTTACCCACATAAAATGTGGCCCAGAGAAGCCACTCACGTAAATGATTGTCCTTTAGTGAAAGTGATAATTCAGAACACTTGTTTAACTTAAAACTTCTATTCTACTCAAAGTTCTGTAAGTCCTCTGCTTTTTGGTAAATCTTGATGAATCTTTTGCTTTTTCGTAGGAAAGTGCTAACGGATGACACACTTATTTTATTGAAATTTGATTCTTCACAGTAACATTGCCAGGTTTTAATTCAAATTGAAATTTGAAATAAAGTCAGATGTTAAATGAAATCCAGCATAGTGATTGTTTTTATGTGTCCCACATGTTCTCAAGAAGGAACTGTGAATTTGGGCAGATGATACTGATTAGACAGCAAAAGAGTTAATACACACAAACTTGAGGGGTCTAGCAGGAACCAAGTTTAGCTGAGCTTAGTTAGCTACAAATAAAAGAACTCATATGGCTACTACTCTGTCTACAGTGAGCCTGATCTCGGAAAACGAGCTTTCCTGAGTTTGGCTACCTGCAAGGAAAAGTTTACTGTGGCCCGATTTTACCTGTGATTTTTTCAGTTGACCACATCTTGATATTGAAGTATCTGCCTGTACATTTACTGTGAAAGAAGTGCTAACCCAAAGTTCAGGGCAACTGTTTGCCTTGGACCATGCTACATTAATCTGACATGCCCATATTTCTCTCTTTGAATAAAACTTTCCAACTTGGATTTTCAGATCCCTCATGTATTTTTCACATTCTGTCAATAGTCAGGGGCATCCAATAACCAGAAGAGAAGACATTACATGATTAATGGTTGCTGGTTCCACAAATTAAATATAACCTTTTATTTTTGTTGATGTTCACAAAATACTCTTCAATGCTTGATGTTTGGAGGGCAAGATGGTGACTGGATAGGAGGTCCCTAAATATTCTCCCAGAAAACACAATTGAAAGGCCAGCAGGATCCAAGAAAGAGGACTCTGAGTGACAAAAAGAACAGCTGAGAAGTCCATGTATTGCAAGTAAACACCTGAAGTTTAGAGAGAAGGGGGCGAGTGGGAGAGAGGGGAGGGATCAAATACAGATCGTAACAGGACCCAATCGGAGCAGTGCAGTGCATGGGAGGGGGAGCAGTGCAGTGCATGGGAGGGGGAGAGGACAAGAGGTGACAAGGAGCAGTGCATGGGAGGGGGAGAGGACAAGAGGTGACAAGAGGAAAAGACCTAGCAAAGTGGCAGAACAGTGGGATTCATTGGGGACCTGGGCTGGAGAGCTGGAATTTGGAGCGGCGAGTTGGGGACAGAGCTTGGGAGCCAGCCTCTGTAACTTTTGAGTGTTAGCAGGGCAGAGCAATGACTCCAAACTGCACAGACGACATTGTGGCACTAGGCTCTCTTGGGAAACACAACGCAGGCACACACGGCTCCTGCGCAGGCCTGGGGTTCCTGGTCGCAGCCCGCAGTTCCTGGATGTGGCCCACTGCGAGGGCTAGCCGGCTGCCAAGAGGACACCGCACGACCCCTGCACTAGGCTGCGGCTTCCTTTCCTGCCCGCTGTGAAGGTTGACCTGCTGCTGGCGCTGCTCCTCCGTCTCCTGCATGGGGCTACAGTTGCATTACCGCCCGCTACAGACACAAACTAGCTCCCTTTCTACCGCGGGATCAAAACAACATCGTCGGTCTTGTGTGCATGCCTGCTCGCATGCCCCTGTCTCCTAAAATTAGTTTCAGTCCACAGATTCTGCCCCAACACTTGGTCGCTGGTGCAGGCCTGGAAAGAAAGGCGGTTTTTATAGCATTCGACCCAGCCAGCAGGAACAGCCTCGGCCCGCCACACCCAGCTTCCAAAGCAGAGGGCAGAAGGAGGAGTTGTGCCAGTGTGCCTTTTCTTGCATCTTACCTTTGCTACAGCCTCCCCAACCAACAAAATGCAGGAAGTGAAGAGACCATGACAGATGCACACTGACTCCAAATGTAGCACGAGATCAGAAATAAGAAATTGACAACCCCTCTCTCCTCAAACTGGCCCCCCCGCAGTGCCACCTTGTGTCTGCCCTACACCAAGACTCCACAAAAGTACCAATCTGGGCTTTTGTGCACTACTACTGAACATAACGCACTCATGTCAATGAGGAAGAACCCAGCATACAGGATGAATTCCTTAAAACTAAAACTCCTCCAGAAGATCATGAAATTTATCAAGACAGCCTCTTAGATCTAGAAGTTTCTGGCATAAGTGACACAGAACTTCAAGTAGCCATTCTAAAGGCTCTGAGAGAAATGAAAACATACTGGCAGAGCACCATGACTGATTTAAACAACATAAATAAGGAGATGAATGACATAAATCAAAACTCCATGAACAAAAGGAAGAATTTAACATAGAAATTCAAACCCTAAGGAAGATTGAGATAGAAATGTGAGAGTTAAATAGGACAATAAAAGAAGTGAGAAATTAAATACTGCCATAGGAAACAGGGCCAACCACATGGAGGAAATAATTATTGATATTGAAAATCAGAACATGGAAACAGCTAAGAAAGAGGAAGGAAGGGAATATAGATGCAAAAAGATTGAAAAAATTCTGCAAGAACTGTCTGACTCCATGAGACAAATCAACATCAGGATAATAGAAATCGAAGAATTGGTAGAGCATTCTACAGAGAGCACATTCAAACAAATACTAGATGAGAACTTTCCAAACCTATGGAAAGACCTGGAACCACAAGTAGAAAAAGAAAACAGGTCCCATGTATACCTGAACCCTGACAGATCTTCTCCAAGACACATGGTACTAAAGATATCCAAAAGTAAAGAGAAAGAGAGAATTCTCAAGGCAGCCAGGGAAAAAAGAACTATAAATTTTATTGGAAAACCCATCAGGATGGCATTGTGTTTCTCAGCAGAAATGCAGCAAGCCAGAAGAGGGTGGAATCCAATATACAAAAACTGAAAAGAGAGTAACATATAGCCAAGTATAATTTATTCAGCAAAATTATTTTTCAGATATGAAGGTGGAATAAAGACCTTCTCAGACACAGAGAAACTGAGAGAATTTGTCAGGACAAGTCCAGCACTCCAAGAAATACTGACAGAGTCTCTTTGACCTGAAACAAAACATCAGGAAAAATGGAACAAAGTTAGGGCAACAGGAAAGAAACAAAAATAAAACAAATCAAACAAAGAAATAAGTAATGGTCACAGGAAATCCTCTCATATCAATCATCACTCTAAATGTTAATGGACCGAACTCACCAATAAAAAGACACACAGTGGCAGACTGTATTGAAAAACAGAATCTATCTATGTGCTGTCTCCAAGAAACCCACCTCAGCCATTAGGACAAACACAGACTCACAGTGAAAGGATGGGAAACAATACTTCAACCAAATGGGGACCAGAGAAAAGCAGGAGTTGACATACTTATACCTAATGAAATAAACGTCAGGTTAAAAGGGATAGTAAAAGACAAGGACAGACATTACATAATGATAAAAGGCACAATACAGCAACAATAATACAATATATGCTCCTAACCAGGATGCACCAAAATAGACAAAGAAACTACTAACAGATTTGAAAGGAGAAACTGATGAATACACAATTATTGTGGGAGACATAAACACCGCACTAACAGCCATGGACAGATCAATCAAACAGAAATTAAGTAAGGAAACATCAGCACTGAATGACACATTACAGCAATTGGCCATAATTGATATTGGCAGGACACTTCATCCAGCAAAAGGAGACTTTTCCTTCTTTTCTAGTGCACATGGAATATTCTCAAAGATATCCCACATGCTGGGACACAAAAGTAGCCTCAGCAAATTCAAGATGATTGAAATTATACCATGTGTATCCTCAGACCACCATGCTTTCAAATTGGAGATCAACTGTAAAAGGAAAGCCGAAATAAACACATGTACATGGAGATTAAGAACAGCTCATTTAAAAAAAAACTGGATAAAAGAACAATAAAAGTTGAGATTAAAAAATATATACAAATTACTGACAATGAAAATACAACATACCAGTATTATTGGGACACAGCGGAAACAGTGATAAGAGGCAAATTTATATCAATACAGGCCTGTCTTAAAAAACAAGAAAAATCACAGGGAAACAACTTAACCTACCATCTTAAAGAAGTAGAAATAGAAGAGCACACAAATCCCAAAGTCAACAGAAAAAAGGAAATAATAAAAATTAAAGCAGAGCTATACCAATTAGAGAACAGGAGGAGTATAGAAAAAAATTATTATTAAAAAGAGCTGGTTCTTTGAGAAAGTCAACAAAATTGACAAAACCTTGGCGAGACTAATCAAAAGATGAAAAGAAAGGACACATATATCCAAAATTAGCAATGAAAGGGGAGAAATTACCACGGATATCACAGAAATACATAGGGTTATAAGAAAATCTTATGAAGAACTTTATGCCACTGAATTTAACAACCTAGAAGAAATGGACAAGTTTCTAGAACCTTATAGCTTATCTAGATTGAACCAAGAAAATCTCCATAATCTAAATAGACCAATTCATACTGAAGAGATTAAAATGACTATCCATAATCTCCCTAAAGGCAAAAGCCATGGACCAGATCGTTTCACCAGTGAGTTTTACCAAGCATTCAAAGAATAATAAACACCTATCCTCCCCAGAGTCCTCCAAAAAATTGAAGAAGAAGCACTACTTCCTAACTCGTTCTATGAGGCCAACAATCCTCTAATACCAAAGCCTGGCAAAGACAAGAAAAATAAAGAAAACTATGGGCCAGTATCTCTGATGAACAAAGATGCACAAATTCTAAACAAAATACTAGGAAACAGAATGTAGCTATGCATCAAAAAGATGATACCTCAAGATCAAGTGGTATTCATCCCAGGAGCACAAAGATGGTTCAACATAGGAAAATTAATCTATGTGATACACCACATAAACAAAATCAAAGATAAAGGACGTATGACCATTTCCCATTCATGCAGAAAATGCTTTCAACAAGATACAGCATCCATTTATGATCAAAACACAAAATAAAATATGTATAGAAGGAAAGCATCTCAACATCATAAAGGCCATATATGACAATGCCTCTGCTAACAGCATATTCAATGAGGAAAAGCTGAAGCCTATTCCTTAAAATCAGGAACAGGACAGGGATGCCCCCTCTCACCGCTGTTATTGAATATAGTTATAGAAGTTCTAGCCACAGCAATCGGGCCAGAGAAAGGAATCAAAGGTATCCAAATTTGGAAAGAAGAGGTCAAATTGTCACTACTTGCCGATGACATGACGCCTTATATATAAAATTCCAAACATTCTACCAAGAAACTCTTAGAAAAAATAAACAAATATAGTAAAGTCGCAGGATACAAAATAAATGTAAAAAAATCAACAGCATTCTTATATACAAACAACAAATCCACAGAAAAAGAAATGAGGGAATCAATTCCCTTTGCTATCAAAACAAAATGAATGAAATACCTGAGGTTTAAGTTAATGAAGAGAGTGTCACACTTATACACAGAAAAGTATAAGACACTTTTGAAAGAAATTGAAACAGACTTTAAGAGGTGGAAAAATATCCCCTCTTCATGGATGGAAAATTTAACACTGTTAAAATGGACATTCACCTAAAGCAATCTATATATTTAATGCATTACCCATGAAAATCCCACAATCATACTTTCGTGAAATAGATAAAAGAATTAGTAAATTTATATGGAAACATAAAAGACCTAGAATTGCCAAAGAAATACTACATAAACGAATAAGGCTGGTGGCATTACATTCCCTGACTTCAATTGATATTACAAAGCATCAACAGTCAAAACAGCTTGGTACTGGCAGAAGAACAGAAATAAAGACCAAGGGAATAGAACTGAAAACCCAGAAATAAACCCACACATTTATGGACATATAATTTTCGATAAAGGAGCAAAAAACATACAATGAGGAAAAGACAGCCTCTTTAGTAGGTGGTGCTGGGAAAACTGGAATAATATATGCACAAAATGAACTTGAGCTGTGAACTCTCTCCATATACAGAAATTAACTCGAAATGAATTAAAGACCTTCATATCAGACCTGCAACAGAAAACTGTATAGAAGAAAACTTTGGTACAAAACTTTTAGACCTAGGACTCCAGGAAGACTTCATGAACCTGACCTCAAAAGCAAGGGAAGTGAAATCAAAAATAAATGAATGGGATTTTATCAAATTAAAAAGCTTCTGCACAGGAGAAGGAACCATGAACAAGGCAAAGAGACAGCCAACTGAATGGGAAAAAATATTTGCAAATAACGCATCAGATAAGGGTCTAATATCTAAAATATATAAAGAACTAATAAGGCTTAATAACAAAAAACAAACAACGCAATTATAAACTGGGCAGAAGAACTAAATAGGCACTTCTCCCACGGAGAAGTACAAATGGCCAGCAGACATATGAAAAAATGCTCAACCTCATTAGCTATCAGGGAAATGCAAATAAAAATCACAATGAGGTATCACCTCACACCGGTTTGAATGGCTATTATCAACATGACTGGAAATAACAAGTGCTGGAGAGGATGTAGAGTAAAAGGGACTCCGGTACACTGCTGTTGGGAATGAAAACTAGTACAACCACTGTGAAAGGCAGTGTGATGTTTCCTCAGAAAACGGAGAATGGAGTTCCCATTTGAACCAGCAATCCGTCTCCTGGGGGTCAACCCAAAAAACCTGAAAACCTTTGTCCACAAAGACTTATGTCCCCCAGTGTTCATTGCAGCACTGTTCACAGTGGACATAACATGGAAACAAAGAAAGTGCCCTGCGACAGTTGACTGGATAAAGAATCTGTGGTACATATACACAATGGAATATTACTCAGCTATAAGAAAAGATGAAATAGTGTCATTTGCAACAAAACGAATGAACCTGAAGATCATCATACTTAGTGAAATAGGTCAGAAGGAACAAACAAAGAACTGTATGATTTCACTCATATGCGGAATATAAACCTGAAAGCAACAAAGAGATAAGAAATGAACAAACAAACAAACAACCCATGGACATAATCAATAGTTCAATGTTTATTTGGGAATCAGTGGATTAGGGAGGGGGAAAAGGGGAGGAGTGTGGGAGGATGGAGGGGAAGCTAATTATAAGGTGATGGAAAGAGAACTCACACTGGGTGGTGAACTTATTATACAATAAGTTGACATTGCACTGTAGAATTGTATGCATGAAACCTATGTTATCATTGGTAACAGATGTCACCCCAATAAGTCTAACAATAAAAATGAATTTTAAAATTTTCTCCAATGTTTTAGAAGTAAAATATCCAATGAGCTTCATATAAGCCAGGCCTGACCAACCTGTGGCCCAGGATGGCTTTGAATGTAGCCCAATACAAATACTTAAAAGGTAACAAATTGTGTCTTTTTTTGTTACATCTTATGAGCTATTGTTAGTACTACTGTATTTTATGTGTTACCCAAGAGAATTCTATTTGCAATGTGGCCCAGGGAAGCCAAAGTTTTAGATACCACTCACGTAAACGATTGTCCTTTAGTGAAAGTGATAATTCAAAACACTTGCTTAACTTAACACTTCTTTTCAACTCAAAGTTCTGTTAATCCTCGGCTTTTTGGTAAATCTTGATGATTCTTTTGCTTTTTCTTAGTAAAATGCTAAAATATGACACACTTATTTTATTGAAATTTGATTCTTCACAGTAATAGTGCCAGGTTTTAATTCAATTTGAAAGTTGAAATAAAGTCAGATGTTAAATGAAATCCAGCATAGTGATTGTTTTTATATGTCCCACATGTTCTCAAGAAGGAACTGTGAATTTGGGCAGATGATAGTGATTAGACAGCAAAAGATTTAATACAAATAAACTTGAGGGTGCTAGCAGGAACCATGATTACCTAAGCTTAGTTAGCTATGAATAAAAGAACTCATATGGCTACTGCTCTGTCTACAGTGAGCATGATCTCGGAAAACGAGCTTTCCTGAGTTTGGCTACCTGCAAGGAAAAGTTCTCTGTGGCTCGATTCTACCTGTGATTTTTTACAGGTGACCACATCTTGATATTGAAGAATCTGCCCGTATACTTTCTGTATAAGAAGAACTAACCCAAAGTTCAGGGCAATTGTGTGACTTGGACCCAGCTACATTAATCTGACATTCCCATATTTCTCTCTTTGAATAAAACTTTCCAACTTGGATTTTCAGATCCCTCATGTACTTTTCACACGCTGTCCATAGTCAGGGGCATCCAATAAACAGAAGAGAAGACATTACATGACTAACGGTTGCTGGTTCCACAAATTAAATATAACCTTTTATTTTTGTTGATGTTCATAAAATTCTCTTCGATGCTTGGAGTTTGGAGGGCAAGATGGTGACTGGATAGGAGGTCCCTAAAGTCTCTCCCAGAAAACACAATTGAAAGGCCCCCAGGATCCAAGAAAAAGGACTCTGAGGGACAAAAATGAGCAGCTGAGAAGTCCGTAAACACCTGAAGGTTAGAGAGAAGGGGGTGAGTCGGAGAGAGGGGAGGGATCAAATACAGATCGTAACAGGACCCGACCAACCAGGAGCAGTGCAGTGTATGGGAGGGGGAGAGGACAAGAGGTGATAAGAGGAAAAACCTTAGCAAAGTGGCAGAACAGTGGGAGTCATTGGGGAGCTGGGCTGGAGAGCTGGAATTGGGAGCGGCGAGTAGGGGACACAAATTGGGAGCCAGCCTCAGTAACTTTTGAGTGTTAGCAGGGCAGAGCAAGGACTCTGAACTGCACAGATGACATTGTGCACTAGGCTCTCTTGGGAAACACAACGCACGCACGCACGGTTCCTGCGCAGGCCTGGGGTTCCTGGTCCCAGCCCGCAGTTCCTGGTTGCGGCCCACTGCGGGGACTAGCTGGCTGTCTAGTGGACAGCATATGACCCCTGCACTAAACTGCGGCTTCCTTTACTGCCCGCTGTGAAGGTTGACCTGCTGCTGGCGCTGCTCCTGAGGCTCCTGCATGGGGCTACAGTTGCCATACCACCTGCTGCAGACACAAATTAGCTCCCTTTCTACCGCGGGGTCAAAACAACATCGTCGGTCTTGTGTGCATGTCTGCTCGCATGTCCCTGGCTCCTAAAATTAGTTTCAGTCCACAGACCCTGCCCCAACACTTGGTGGCTGGTGAAGGCCTGGAAAGAAAGGTGGTTTTTATAGCATTCGTCCCAGCCACCAGGAGCAGCCTAGGCCCGCATCACCCAGCATCCAAAGCAGAGGGCAGAAGGAGGAGTTGTGCCAGTGTGTCTTTTCTTGGCATCTTACCTTTCCTACAGCCTCCCCAACCAACAAAATGCAGAAAGCGAAGGGACCATGACAGATGCACCCTGACTCCAAAAGTAGCATGAGACAAGAAATAAGAAATAGACAACCCCTCTCTCCCAAAATTGCCCCCTGCAGTGCCACCTTGTGTCTGCCCTACACCAAGACTCCACAAAAGTATCAATGTGGGCTTTTGTGCACTACTACTGAACATAACGCACTCATGTCAATGAGGAAGAACCCAGTATACAGGATGAATTCGTTAAAACTAAAACTCCTCCAAAAGATCATGAAATTTATCAAGACAGCCTCTTAGATCTAGAAGTTTCTGGCATAAGTGACACAGAACTTCAAGTAGCCATTCTAAAGGCTCTGAGAGAAATGAAAACATACTGGCAGAGCAGCATGACGGATTTAAACAACATAAATAAGGAGATGAATGACATAAATCAAAACTCCATGAACAAAAGGAATAATTTAACAAAGAAATTCAAACCCTAAGGAAGATTGAGATAGAAATGCGAGAGATAAAGAGGGCAATAAAAGAAGTGAGAAACTAAATACTGCCATAAGAAACAGGGCCAACCACATGAGGGAAATAATTATTGATATTGAAAATCAGAACATGGAAACAGCTAAGAAAGAGGAAGCAAGAGAATATAGAAACAAAAAGATTGAAAACATTCTTAAAGAACTCTCTGACTCCATGAGACAAATCCACATCAGGATAATAGAAATCGAAGAATTGGTAGAGCATTCTACAGAGAGCACACTCAAACAAATACTAGATGAGAACTTTCCAAACCTATGGAGAGACATGGAACAACAAGTAGAAAAAGAAAACAGGTCCCCTGGATACCTGAACCCTGACAGATCTTCTCCAAGAAACATGGTATTAAAGATATCCCAGACTAAAGAGAAAGAGAGAATTCTAAAGGCAGCCAGGGAAAAAAGAACTATAACTTTTAGAGGAAAACGCATCAGGATGGCATCCTATTTCTCAGCGGAAATGCAGCAAGCCAGAAGAGGGTGGAATCCAATATACAAAAACCTAAAAGAGAGTAACTTTAACCAAGAAGAATTTATCCAGCAAAATTATTTTTCAGATATGAAGGTGGAATAAAGAACTTCTCAGACACACAGAAGCTGAGAGAATTTGCCAGGACAAGGCTAGCACTCCAAGAAATACTGAAAGAGTCTCTTCGACCTGAAACAAAACATCAGGAAAAAAGTAACAAAGTTTGGGCAACAGGAAAGGAACAAAAATAAAACAAATCAAACAAAGAAATAAGTAATGGTCACAGGAAATCCTCGTATATCAATAATCACTCTAAATGTTAACGGACCGAACTCACCAATAAAAAGACGCACAGTGTCAGACTGTATTACAAAACAGAATCTATCTATGTGCTGTCTCCAAGAAACCCACCTCAGCCATTAGGACAAACACAGACTCACAGTGAAAGGATGGGAAACAATACTTCAACCAAATGGGGACCAGAGAAAAGCAGGAGTTGCCATACTTATACCTAATGAAATAAACGTCAGGTTAAAAGGGAAAGTAAAGACAAGGACAGACATTACATAATGAAAAAAGGCACAAAATAGCAACAATAATACTTGAGACTAATTAATATATATGCTCCTAACCAGATTGCACCAAAATGGACAAAGAAACAATAAACAGATTTGAAAGGAGAAACTGATGAATGCACAATCATTGTGGGAGACATAAACACTGCACTAACAGCCATGGACAGATCAACCAAACAAGAATAAATAAAGAAACATCAGCACTGAATGACACATTACAGCAATTGGCCATAATTAATATTGGCAGGACAATTCATCCAGCAAAAAGAGACTATTCCTTCTTTTCTAGTGCACATGGAATATTCTCAAAGATATCCCACATGCTGGGACACAAAAGTAGCCTCAGGAAATTCAAGATGATTGAAATTATACCATGTGTATCCTCAGACCACCATGCTTTCAAATTGGAGATCAACTGTAAAAGGAAAGCCGAAAAAAAGCACATGTACATGGAGATTAACAACAGCTCATTTAAAAAGGACTGGATAAAAGAACAATAAAAGATGAGATTAAAAAATATATACAAATTACTGACAATGAAATTACAACATACCAGAATTATTGGGACACAGCGAAAGCAGTGATAAGAGGGAAATTTATATCAATACAGCCTGTCTTAAGAAACAAGAAAAATCACAAGGAAACAACTTAACATACCATCTTAAAGAACTAGAAATAGAAGAGCACACAAATCCCAAAGTCAACAGAAGAATGGAAATAATAAAAATTAAAGCGGAGCTGTACCAATTAGAGAACAGGAGGAGTATAGAAAAAATTAATATTACAAAGAGCTGGTTCTTTGAGAAAGTCAACAAAATTGACAAAACCTTGGTGAGACTAATCAAAGGATGAAAAGAAAGAACACATATATCCAAAATTAGAAATGAAAGGGTAGAAATTACCACGGATATCACAGAAATGCGTAGGATTATAAGAAAATCTTGTGAAGAACTTTATGCCACTGAATTTAACAAGCTAGAAGAAATGGACAAGTTTCTAGAACCTTATAGCTTACCTGGATTGAACCAAAAAGATCTCCGTAATCTAAATAGACCAATTCATAGTGAAGAGATTAAAATGACTATCCATAATCTCCCTAAAGGCATAAGCCATGGACAAGATCGTATCACCAGTGAGTTTTACCAAGCATTCAAAAATAATAAACACCTATCCTCCTCAGAGACCTCCAAAATATTGAAGAAGAAGCACTACTTCCTAACTTGTTCTATGAGGCCAACATTCCTCTAATACCAAAGCCTGGCAAAGACAATAAAAAGAAAGAAAACTATAGGTCAGAAACTCTGATGAACAAAGATGCACAGATTCTAAACAAAATAATAGCAAACAGAATGTAGCGATGCATCAAAAAGATCATACCTCAAGATCAAGTGGTATTCATCCTAGGAGTACAAGGATGGTTCAACATATGAAAATCAATCTATGTGATACACTACATAAACAAAATCAAAGATAAAGGACGTATGACCATTTCCCATTGATGAAGAAAAAGCTGTCAACAAGACACAGCATCCATTTATGATCAAAACACAAAATAAATAGGTATAGAAGGAAAGCATCTCAACATCATAAAGGCCATATATGACAAGGCCTCGGCTAACAGCATACTCAATGGGGAAAAGCTGAAGCCTATTCCTTAAAATCAGGAACCGGACAGGAGATGTCCCCTGTCACCTCTGTTATTGAATATAATAATGGAAGTTCTAGCCACAGCAATCGGGCAATAGAAAGGAATCAAAGGTATCCAAATTTGGAGTGAAGAGGTCAAATTGTCACTACTTGCCCATGACATGACGCCTTATATAAAAAATTCAAAAGATTCTACCAAGAAACTCTTAGAAGCAATAAACAAATATAGTAAAGTCGCAGGATACAAAATAAATGTAAAAAAATCAACAGCATTCCTATAGACAAACAACAAAACGACAGAAAAAGAAATGAGGGAATCAATTCCCTTTGCTATCAAAAGAAAATGAATGAAATACCTGAGGTTTAAGTTAATGAAGACAGTGTCACACTTATACACAGAAAAGTATAAGACACTTTTGAAAGAAATTGAAACAGAATTTAAGAGGTGGAAAAATATCCCCTGTTCATGGATGGAAAATTTAACACTGTTAAAATGGATATTCTCCTAAAGCAATCTACATATTTAATGCAATACTCATGAAAATCCCACAATCATACATTTGTTAAATAGAACAAAGAATTAGTAAATTTATATGGAAACATAAATGACCTAGAAGTGCCAAAGAAATACTACATAAACGAATAAGGCTGGTGGCATTACATTCCCTGACTTCAATTGATGTTACAAAGCATCAATAGTCAAAACAACTTGATTCTGGCAGAAGAACAGAAATAAAGACCAATGGAATAGAACTGAAAACCCAGAAATAAACCCACACATTTATGGACATATGATTTTCGATAAAGGAGCAAAAAACATACAATGAGGAAAAGACAGCCTCTTCAGTAGGTGGTGCTGGGAAAACTGGAATAATATATGCAAAAAATGAACGTAAGCTGTGAACCCTCTCCATATACAGAAATTAACTCGAAATGGATTAAACACCTTCATATCAGACCTGAAACAATAAACTGTGTAGAAGAAAACTTTGGTACTAAAGTTATAGACCTATGACTCCAGGAACACTTCATGAACCTGACCTCAAAGGCAAGGGCAGTAAAAGCAAAAATAAATGAATGGGATTTTATCAAACTAAAAAGCTTCTGCACAGTAAAAGGAACCATGAACAAGGCAAAGAGACAGCCAACTGAATGGGAGAAAATATTTGCAAATAATGCATCAGATAAGGGTCTAATATCTAAAATACATAAAGAAATAATAAGGCTTAATAACAAAAAAACAAACAACACAATTATAAACTAGGCATAAGAACTAAATAGGCACTTCTCCCACGGAGAAGTACAAATGGTCAGCAGACATATGAAAAAATACTCAACCTCATTAGCTATCAGGGAAATGCAAATAAAAATCACAAAGAGGTACTACCTCACACCTGTTTGAATGGCTATTATCAACAAGACTAGAAATAACAAGTGCTGGAGAGGATGTGGAGAAAAAGGGACTGCGTTACACTGCTGTTGGGAATGAAAACTAGTACAACCACTGTGAAAGGCAGTGTGGAGTTTCCTTAGAATACTGGGAATGGAGTTCCCATTTGACCCAGCAATCCATCTCCTGGGGGTCTACCCAAAAAACCTGAATACCTTTGTCCAAAAAGACTTATGTCCCCCAATGTTCTTGCAGCACTGTTCAAGGTGGACATAACATGGAAACCAACAAACTGCCCTGCAACAGATGACTGGATAAAGAAGCTGTGGTACATATACACAATGGAATACTACTCAGCTATAAGAAAAGATGAAATAGTGTCATTTGAAACAAAATGAATGATCCTGAAGATCATCATACTTAGTGAAATAGGTCAGACGGAAAAAACAAAGAACTGTATGATTTCACTCATATGCGGAATAGAAAACTGAAAGGAACAAAGAGATAAGAAATGAACAAACAAACAAACAACCCATAGACTTATTCAATAGTTCAATGTTTGATTGGGAATGAGTGGTTTAGGGAGGGGAAAAAGTGGAGGGGGTGCGGGAGGACGGAGGGGAAGCTAATGATAAGGTGATGGAAAGAGAACTCACACTGGCTGGTGAACTTATTATACAAAAAGTTGACAATGCACTGTAGAATTTTATGCATGAAACGTATGTTATCCTTGCTAACAGATGTCACCCCAATATGTCTAACAATAAAAATGAATTTTAAAACTTTTCTCCAATGTTTTAGAAGTAAAATATCCAACGAGCTTCATATAAGGCAGGCCTGACCAACCTGTGGCCCAGGATGGCTTTGAATGTAGCCCAATACAAATACTTAAAAGGAAACAACTTGTGGCATTTTTAGTTATATCTTATGAGCTATTGTTAATATTAGTGTATTTTACGTGTTACTCAAGAGAATTCTATTTCCAATGTGGCCCAGGGAAGCCAAAGTGATAGATACCACTCACTAAAAGATTGTTCTTTAGTGAAAGTGATAATTCAAAACACTTGTTTAACTTAACACTTCTATTCTACTCAAAGTTCTGATAGTCCTTTGCTTTTTGGTAAATCTTGATGATTCTTTTGCTTTTTCTTAGGAAAATTCTAAAAGATGACACACTTATTTTATTGAAATTTGATTCTTCACAGTAACAGTGGCAGGTTTAATTCAATTTGAAAGTTGAAATAAAGTCAGATGTTAAATGTAATCCAGCATAGTGAATGTTTTTATGTGTCCCACATGTTCTCAAAAAGGAACTGTGAATTTGGGCAGATGATAGTGATTAGACAGCAAAAGAGTTAATACAAATAAACCTGAGGGGTTAGCAGGAACCAAATTTAGCTGAGCTTAGTTAGCTACAAATAAAAAACTCATACAGCTACTGCTCTATCTACAGTGAGCCTGATCTCGGAAATCGAGCTTACTTGAGCTTGGCTAGCTGCAAGAAAAAGTTTACTGTGGCCCGATTCTACCTCTGATTTTTTACAGGTGACCACATCTTGATATTGAATAATCTGCCTGTACATTTTCTGTATAAGAAGAGCTAACCCAAAGTTCAGGGCAACTCTGTGCCTTGGACCCTGCTACATTAATCTGCCATGCCCATACTTCTCTCTTTGAATAAAACATTCCAACTTGGATTTTCAGATCCCTCATGAACTATTCACATTCTGTCAATAGTCAGGGGCATCCAATAACCAGAAGAGAAGACATTACATGACTAACAGTTGCTGGTTCCACAAATTAAATATAACCTTTTAATTTTGTTGATATTCATAAAAATCTCTTCAATGCTTGGAGGATGGAGGGCAAGGTAGTGACTGGATAGGAGGTCCCTAAAGTCTCTCCCAGAAATCACAATTGAACGGCCCCCAAGATCCAAGAAAGAGGACTCTGAGTGACAAAAGGAGTAGCAGAGAAATCCATGTATTGCAAGTAAACACCTGAAGGTTGGAGAGAAGGGAGCGAGTCGGAGAGAGGGGATAGATCAAAGACAGAATGCAACAGGACCCGATCAGGGGTGACCATCCAGGAGCAATGCAGTGCTTGGGAGGGGTAGAAGACAAGATGTGACAAGAGGAAATGCCCTAGCAAAGTGGCAGAACAGTGGGAGGCGTTGGGGAGCTGGGCTGGGGAGCAGGAATTTGGAGCGGCGAGTTGGGGACAGAGCTTGGGAGCCAGCCTCTGTAACTTTTGAGTGTTAGCAGGGCAGAGCAAGGACTCTGAACTGCACAGACGACATTGTGGCTCTAGGCTCTCTTGGGAAACACAACACAGGCACGCACGGCTCCTGCGCAGGCCTGGGGTTCCTGGTCGCAGCCCGCAGTTCCTGGTTGCGGCCCACTGCAGGGGATAGCCGGCTGCCCGGACAGCACACGACCCCTGCACTAGGCTGCGGCTTCCATTCCTGCCCGCTGTGAAGGTTGACCTGCTGCTGGCCTTGCTCCTTTGGCTCCTGCATGGGGCTACAGTTGCCATAGCGCCCGCTGCAAACACAAACTGTCTCCCTTTCTACCGCAGCGTGAAAACAACATCTTCTGTCTTGTGTGCATGCCTGCTCACATGCTCCTGGCTCCTAAAATTAGTTTCAGTCCACAGACTCTGCCCCAACACTTGGTGGCTGGAGCAGGCCTGGAAAGAAAGGCGGTTTTCATAGCATTAGCCCCAGCCAGCAGGAGCAGCCTCGGCCCGCATCACCCAGCTTCCCCAGCATAGGCAAGAAGGAAGAGTTGTCCCAGTGTGCCTTTCCTTGCATCTTACCTTACCTACAGCCTCCCCAACCAACAAAATGTAAGAAGTGAAGGGACCATGACAGATACACACAGACTCCAAATGTAGCAGGAGACCAGAAATAAGAAATAGACAGCCCCTCTCTCCCAAAATTGCCCCCCGCAGTGCCACCTTGTGTCTGCCCTACACCAAGACTCCACAAAAGTACCAATCTGGGCTTTCGTGCACTACTACTGAACATAACACACTCATGTCAATGAGGAAGAACCCAGCATACAGGATGAATTCCTTAAAACTAAAACTCCTCCAGAAGATCAGGAAATTTATCAAGACAGCCTCTTAGATCTAGAAGTTTCTGGCATAAGTGACACAGAACTTCAAGTAGCCATTCTAAAGGCTCTGAGAGAAATGAAAACATACTGGCAGAGCACCATGGCTGATTTAAACAACATAAATAAGGAGATGAATGACATAAATCAAAACACCATGAACAAAAGGAAAAATTTAACAAAGAAATTCAAACCCTAAGGAAGATTGAGATAGAAATGTGAGAGATAAATAGGACAATAAAAGAAGTGAGAAACTAAATAATGCCATAGGAAACAGGGCCAACCACATGGAGGAAATAATTATTGGTATTGAAAATCAGAACATGGAATCAGCTAAGAAAGAGGAAGGGAGGGGATATAGAAGCGAAAGGATTGAAAGAATTCTGCAAGAACTATCTGACTCCATGAGACAAAACAACATCAGCATAATAGTAATCGAGTAATGGGTAGAGCATTCTACAGAGAGCACACTCAAACAAATACTAGATGAGAACTTTCCAATCCTATGGAAAGACCTGGAACCACAATTAGAAAAAGAAAACAAGTCCCCTGAAAACAAGGACCCTGACAGATCTTCTCCAAGACACATGGTACTAAAGATATCCAAAACTAAAGAGAAAGAGAGAATTCTCAAGGCAGCCAGGGAAAAAAGAACCCTAACTTTTAGAGGAAAATCCATCAGGATGGCATCCTATTTCTCAGCAGAAATGCAGCAAGCCAGAAGAGGATGGAATCCAATATACAAAAACTGAAAAGAGAGTAACTTATAGCCAAGTATAATTTATCCAGCAAAATTATTTTTCAGATATGAAGGTGGAATAAAGACCTTCTCAGACACACAGAAGCTGTGGGAATTTGCCAGGACAAGGCCAGCACTCCAAGAAACACTGAAAGAGTCTCTTCGACCTGAAACAAAATATCAGGAAAAATGGAACACAGTTGAGGCAACAGGAAAGAAACAAAAATAAAACAAATCAAACAAAGATATAAGTAATGGTCACAGGATATCCTCCTATATCAATCATCACTCTAAATGTTAATGGACCGAACTCACCAATAAAAAGACACACAGTGTCAGACTGTATTAATAAACAGAATCTACCTATGTGCTGTCTCCACTCAGAGTGAAAGGATGGGAAACAATACTTCAACCAAATTGTGACCAGAGAAAAGCAGGAGTTGCCAGACTTATAGCTAATGACATAAACGTCAGGTTAAAAGGGATAGTAAAAGACAAGGATGGACATTACATAATGATAAAAGGCACAATACAGCAACAATTATACTTGACACCAATTAATATATATGCTCCTAACCAGGATGCACCAAAATAGACAAAGAAACTACTAACAGATTTTAAAGGAGAAACTGATGAATACACAATCATTGTGGGAGACATAAACACCGCACTAATAGCCATGGACAGATCAACCAAACATAAAATAAATAAGGAAACATCAACACTGAATGACACATTACAGCAATTGGCCATAATTGATATTGGCAGGACACTTCTTCCAGCAAAAGGAGACCATTCCTTCTTTTCTAGTGCACATGGAATATTCTCAAAGATATCCCCATGCTGAGACACAAAAGTAGCCTCAGGAAATTCAAGATGATTGAAATTATACCATGTGTATCCTCAGACCACCATGCTTTCAAATTGGAGATCAACTGGAAAAGGAAAGCCGAAAAAAACACATATACGTGGAGATGAAGAACAGCTCATTTAAAAAGGACTGGATAAAAGAACAATAAAGGATGAGATTTAAAATATGTACAAATTACTGACAATGAAAATACAACATACCAGAATTATTGGGACACAGCGAAAGCAGTGATAAGAGGGAAATTTATATCAATACAGGCCTGTCTTAAGAAACAAGAAAAATCACAAGGAAACAACTTAACATACCATCTTAAAGAACTAGAAATAGAAGAGCACACAAATCCCAAAGTCAGCAGAAGAAAAGAAATAATAAAAATTAAAGCAGAGCTATACCAATTAGAGAACGGGAGGACAATAGAAAAAAATGAATAGTATAAAGAGCTGGTTCTTTGAGAAAGTTAACAAAATTGACAAGACCTTGGCGAGACTAATCAAAGGATGAAAAGAAAGGACATGTATATCCAAAATTAGAAATGAAAGGGGAGAAATTACCACGAATACCACAGGAATACATAGGATTATAAGAAAATCTTATGAAGAACTTTATGCCACTGAATTTAACAACCTAGAAGAAATGGACAAGTTTCTAGAACCTTATAGCTTACCTAGATTGAACCAAGAAGATCTCCATAATCTAAATAGACCAATTCATAGTAAAGAGATTAAAATGACTATCCATAATCTCCCTAAAGGCAAAAGCCATGGACCAGATTGTTTCACCAGTGAGTTTTACCAAGCATTCAAAGAATAATAATCACCTATCCTACTCAGACTCCTCCAAAATATTGAAGAAGAAGCTCTACTTCCTAACTCCTTCTATGAGGTCAACATTCCTCTAATACCAAAGCCTGGCAGAGATAATAAAAATAAAGAAAACTATAGGCCAGTATCTCTGATGAACAAAGATGCAAAAATTCTAAACAAAATAATAGCAAACAGAATATAGTGATGCATGAAAAAGATCATACCTCAAGATCAAGTGGTATTCATCCCAGGAGCACAAGGATGGTTCAACATACGAAAATCAATCTATGTGATACACCACATAAACAAAATAAAAGATAAAGGACGTATGACCATTTCCCATTGATGCAGAAAAAGCTTTCAACAATATACAGCATCCATTTATGATCAAAACACAAAATAAATAGGTATAGAAGGAAAGCATCTCAACATAATAAAGGCCATATATGAAAAGGCCTCCGCTAACAGCATACTCAATGAGGAAAAGCTGAAGCCTATTCCTTAAAATGAGGAACAGGACAGGGATGTCCCCTGTCACCACTGTTAGTGAATAGAGTAATGAAAGTTCTAGCCACAGCAATCAGGCAAGAGAAATGAAACAAAGGTATCCAAATTTGGAAAGAAGGGGTCAAATTGTCACTATTTGCCGATGCCATGATGCCTAATATAAAAAATTCCAAAGATTCTACCAGGAAACTATTAGAAGCAATAAACAAATACAGTAAAGTCGCAGGATACAAAATAAATGTAAAAAAATCAACAGCATTCCTATATACTTACAACAAATCCACAGCAAAAGAAATGAGGGAATCAATTCTCTTTGCTATCAAAACAAAATGAATGAAATACCTGAGGTTTAAGTTAACGAAGAGAGTGTCACACTTATACACAGAAAAGTATAAGACACTTTTGAAAGAAATTGAAACAGACTCTAAGAGGTGGAAAAATATCCCATATTCCTGGATAGGAAAATTTAACATTGTTAAAATGGACATTCTCCTAAAGCAATCTACATATTTAATGCAATACCCATGAAATTCCACAATCATACTTTCATGAAATAGATAAAAGAATTAGTAAATTTATATGGAAACATAAGTGACCTTGAATTGCCAAAGAAATACTACATAAACGAATAAGGCCGGTGGCATTACATTCCCTGACTTCAATTAATATTACAAAGCATCAAAAGTCAAAACAGCTTGGTGCTGTCAGAAGATCAGAAATATAGACCAATGGAATAGAACTGAAAACCCAGAAATAAACCCACACATTTATGGACAAATAATTTTCAATAAAGGAGCAAAAAACATACAATGAATAAAAGACAGCCTCATTACTAGGTGGTGCTGGGAAAAGTGGAATAATATATGGAAAAAATGAACTAGAGCTCTGAATTCTCTCCATATAAAAAATTAACTCGAAATGGATTAAAGACCTTCATATCAGACCTGCAACAATCAACTGTATAGAAGAAAACATTACTACTAACCTTATACACCTAGGTCTCCAGGAAGACTACATGAATCTGACCTCAAAGGCAAGGGAAGAAAAAGCAAAAATAAATGAATGGGATTTTATCAAACTAAAAAGGTTCTGCATAGGAAAAGAAACCATCAACAAGGCAAAGAGACAGTCAACTGAATGGGAGAAAATATTTGGAAATAACGCATCAGATAAGGGTCTAATATCTAAAATACATAAAGAACTAATAAGGCTTAATAACAAAAAAACAAACAATGCAATTATATACTGGGAAGAAGAACTAAACTGGCACTTCTCCCACGGAGAAGTACACATGGCCAGCAGACATACCAAAACATCCTCAACGTCATTAGCTATCAGGGAAATACAAATTAAAATCACAATGAGGTACCACCTCACACCTGTTAGAATGGCTATTATCAACAAGACAAGAAATAACAAGTGCTGGAGAGGATGTGGAGAAAAAGGGACTCCGCTACATTGCTCATGGGAAAGAAAACTGGTACAACCACTGTGGAAGGCAGTGTGGAGGTTCCTCAGAAAACTGGGAATGGAGTTGCCTTTTGACCCAGCAATCCCTATTCTGGGGATCTACCAAAAACCCTGAAAACCTTTGTCTACAAAAACTTATGTCCCCCAATGTTCATTGCAGTGCTGTTCACAGTGGACATAATATGGAAACAACTAAAGTACCCTGAGACGGATGACTGGATAAAGAAGCTGTGGTACAT
>PVJL010015319.1:0-24738 GCA_004026885.1 Lyroderma lyra | reverse complement strand
CTCACTCTCTCTCTCTCTCTCTCTCTCTCTCTCTCACACACACACACACACACACACACACACACCCCGAGTGGGGAGGAATGAATGCCACCCCGTCCACGGCCACGCACCGGCCGCCTGCCGCGCAAGGAGGGGACGCGTGGATTGCAATCCCCAGCAAGTCCAAGGTCGGTAGGCAACGCACTGAAACGGGTGGTTCCCCAAGGCCTGAGGTGATGAGTAGTTTTGTTCTCAGGAAACGTTCGTTGCTGGAAGGCTAGGTAAAATCTTCTGTATGAAATGACAGACCTCCGCTGAACGTTTATTATATGCTCAAGGACTCAGGGGAAGGACGAGGCCTGCCTTGTTAGAAGGTGCCAGAAGCTCTTTACACGTCATCTCTTCGTCCTCACAAAAACCCTGTGAAGATGGTGGAAATCTACCCCAGCTAAAAAATGGTGGCAATATTTGAAAAAAAACAAAACAAAACTGTGGGACTATACAAGGAGAACAGACCTAAGACTGAAATTGAATCTTCCGCGGTGCGGGGAGATGGCCTGGAGACAGTTTGATTCCAAACTGGCCTGGAAATGGCAGAGCCTTTTCAGAGCCAGAGAGTTTGTAATTCTAAAATAGGAGTTACTGGGAATAGAAAGGATGCTTGACATCACCATTGCTAAATATTTAGATTAGAATTTCAAAAACAAATAAATCTGAGAACTGAATTAAACTATTGATTTCTTGAAAAACTTTGTAACAAATAGCCTTTTTACATTAGGATTAAGGTTACCATTGCTTTATTTACTTCAGCTATTTGAATCAAGAGATGTGTTCTTTAATTATGAAACATCAGAAAATTTGGCAATTTACAGTTTGGAACATGCATCACCCAAAAGCCACATGACGGCAGTGTTTCCTAATTGTTGAGAAGCATCTGCACCTAAAGAAAAAAACAGCTTCTTAAGTAGTGAAACTGTAAACCTAACAAACACAGCCTGACCTTGATGGCTCTCCACTGACAGTAGGAGGTAAAAAATAAAAGTTCTCTACTTGGGTATAAGGCCTTTCACAACCAAAAATAGACCCAGAATATATTTCCATTCCCTATCCCTCCCCTCTCTCCTACACCCTTCCATCTGCCACAGCATCTTAACTGCTCCATGGACATCCCTGTCTTTTTCTCACTCCTGAATTTTTGCATCGGGTGTGCCCTCTGCTTAAACTGTTCTAGGCAGGGTAAAGGAGTCCATGAAGGTTTATACCCTAGGAAAGTGGTCTCACTGGTTTCCCTAGCCTGGGTTGCTATTGCAAAAGGCACCTGGGAGGTGGAGCCAGGAGAAGCTCAGCCACTCAGGAGGCCAGGGAGCCCATTCCCTGAGATAGGTGACGAGGACTCTGTCTTAAACTGAATGAAGCGAACTGAAAAAATCTCTCCCTCTCTGTGGTGAAGTAGAAATGCAGGACAGTCAGAGAGGAGACTGGGCCCTCTAGGTCTGGGAATTGTACAGTTATGCTGAGGAAATTTACGAACCTAGAGGGTAGTTCAGAGCCTGGGATTATGGTGATTTGTTGTGAAAGGGCACATTCCTCTTCTACTTCAAGTTCTCTATATTCTTAGCCAAAATTGCCATTACTATATGTCTTTTGCTCATGGAGTTAATATAATAACACTGATGTTGGGAGAATGGATTCCCAAGCTAGAATTCCTGAGTTTGAATCCCACCTCTGCCACTTATTAGCTGTATTATTTGTGAGCAAGTTATTCAATCCCTCTGTGACTCAGTTTCCTCATCTCAACAATGAGGATAATAATAGCTATCTGGTAGAGTTTTTAATGAGGATTAAATGAGTCACTGTGTACACATGTATGAATAAGGAACCTAGGACAGTGCCTGGAACATGACGTGTCAGCCCCTATTGCTGCTATTGTTGTGACTTGGGGAAACCTACTAGACCCATAGCACCGAGTGCACTTTCACTACTTGGCTACGTCCACATTGGTCTGCTGAGTTCTCAGTTGAACTACGTCAGTTATAAGCTGTGAGTGGCTACAAAAAGAAGTTAAATGGAGATTTTTTTCCCCCTATACAGTGAGTCACTTTCTTTGCATTTTCCAAAGTTTTAAAGAAAATTCTGATCTCCCTATCTTGACTCTAAAAACAAAAGAGAAGAAAGGAGTCAAAAATAAGTTTTGTTCATTCATTCCTTCATACAAAATATAGACACCTACCATGCCAGATGCTATGCTTAGGGCTAGGGATACAAATGCAAATGATACAGTTTCTCTCCTCCAAACTCCCACAATCAAATTAGAGAAAAAGTGAAATAAAGAAATATCAGCACAAGGAGGATGCATACCATACAGTGGTGCATGGGAGGAACTGACTCATTCTGCTCCGGCCTTCTGAGAAGGCTTCACAGAAGAGGAGCCCTTTGAGCTGGGTCTTGAAGGATGAATAGGAGTTTGCCAGATACATGTGTGAGCAAGGAATTCCAGGCAAAGGAAGAAGCTTGTGGAAAAATCACAAAAGCATAAACCGTCTTGTCATATTGTTTATTGTTTGGGGAGCTATAAATAGCTGGAAAACAGAGAGGGTACAGGAGAACAATGTAGGACGAAACTGCTGGGACCTTCCATCATGAAAGGTCTTGTAGGCCAGACTAAGGAATTTAGATGGTTTTCCAGAGATTGATTCCCACTGATATTCACTAATATTCACTAATATTGGAAGTTGAACACAGGAAAGAGGACTCATACCACAGTAAAGGGGTCAGGAGAGTCTGGGGTGATAGACCTTTCATGTGTGGGAAATTTCTCTGAACTATCTTCTTTAACATTGAAAATACTTGTGGAATTTTGCATCCTACTTCATTATCTTTGATGCCTATTTTCATAGAAAAATAGTACTTTGTGGGAGTTCCCTGGTGGTATAGTGGCTTAAGGCTTCAGCGCTGGTGCTGTCAACTCTGTGGCCTGGGTTCGATTCCCAGCCAGGGAACTACCCACATACAAAATAATAATAATAATACTTTGTATGACTAGATATGTTGTGTAAGTTGTTCTTCCCAAATCTTCTCCCCTGATGGTACAGCTGTGTTCTAGAAGGCACCTGCACACAGACTCCTCATCTGCATTAGGTACCTCCCCCTCTGCCTAGAGAGTACTTCTCAGACTGCGGTGATATTGCCTTTTTGTCTTCTTCCCCCTGCCCTCACATTGCCTTAGAGATAGAACCTTGCATTATTGATTTCTGGATCTTTGACACCCAAAGGTGCCAAATGTGAATGACGAATGACTAAATGAGAGAAACACTGAACAAGGGACTCAATGGGATGTGGCACTCTTACAAGAAGGGGTTGCTGATGGACCAAACTGATAATGCTTACCTCCATTGAGAAAGCCTCAAAAGTAGATACTGAACCAGGACAGGTCTTTAGGGATATCAAAAGAGAGGGTTAAAGTCAGTACATAATTTGCTTTGGGGACCACAGGATCTGGGACTGTGTCTGTGTTTGTGAACTCTGAAGCTGCTCTGGGTTTTTCTCATGGGAACACCTGTGGGAGGTTTTGGGGGCCTTGAGGGTCGGCAACCTTGGGGAAGCCCTGAAGTGAGCCCAGCCATTCCCTGAGTACACCCACTGGGGGCTCCCTCTGCAGAAGGTGAATGAGGGGGAAGGGGACAGGCAAGGATAGATGGCATTATCCATAGAAAATATGGCTCCATTTGAGGTCCACAAAAATATGAGACTTTCTGGTGTTTGGCCCAGGTGATCTTAGGCTTCTAAGTGCCTAATAGAGCTGCCTTTCACCCCTCCCTCGCCCACCAGAATCCTCTCCTTTCCCAGCCCACACAGAGACCAGACCATGGGATCAATCAGCATAGATCTCGAAGCCTAGACCCAGGGTCTGGAAAATTGGAAGAACAGGAATGAGATCTCAGGGTCAGGGCGAGGGGAACATATCTGTTGAGATGCTCTGAATTGAAGGTGGGTAATGAAGCAGGAGGGTAAAGGGACCCACTCAGAACAGTGGGGCTCGTTATGTGTAGAGAACAAGTCTACTTGGATGGAGATAAGGCTACACCTGAATGGAGAGCTGAGCTGGGTCTCCTGAACCTTGTGTTGGGACTGGGACTGGGTAAGGAGTCTAGGAGACCATGGTCCGGTGGAAGTTGGTACAGATGGACACAAAACTGAGGCTGGAGCTAGGTTGCAGCCAGGACCTGGGATGTTTTAGGATGGGATGGCAGTCCTACCCAACATTACCTCTCCCTTATCCCCTCTACCAAGTCTGCCTCCAGTGCCTCTTCCAAGCCAGTCCCCATCCCTTCCCTGCTTTACCACCCTCTGGTTCCTGGATTTCACTAGACCACCCAGTCTTTGGGGCAGGGCAACAGGATGGTACGGGAAGCCCCAGCTCGGTCTTTGAGCCTCGTCTGTGTGTCTAAATCTCCAAATGTGTTTAATCTGGCATTTTCTGGTTCTGGGACTTTGGCCAACATCTGTGTCAAAGTTCTTAGTTGTAAACCATGGAAACTCGTTTTGAGTTATTTAAGGAGAGAAATGATTGATTATGGGTTATACTGGATAGCTCTCAGAATTATCAAGAAGGCTACAGAACTAGTTTTGTCAGCAAACAGATTGCCACAGGGCTAAATGTGTTGCCAAGGCCGCTGCTGTCACCATTGGACACTGGGTGTCGCTGCTGGCCCTCTGCACCCACAGGACCTAGCCTCACTGCTGTTGCTCAGACATGTCCTCTGCTTTATTCACTACTAGCCCTATCTAAATCCAAGTCTAGGGTCAATATTCTCATCCTAGCTGGAAGGGACACCAGGAAAGTGAGCACCTAGAGTTTTCAGTTTCTACAGGTTGATGGGTTCTGCCTCCCATCAAAAATAATAAGAAGGGACATGTCAATCATACCTCAATAAATAGGAATACTGCTGCTGCTGCTAGGAATTTCTTAAACAAAGGAAGAATTTCAGGTACAAGGCAGCCCAAAACATCCACTAAAAACAGGTTGTCAAGATGGGAATGAAATTTGCATTGTGACAGCAGTGTGCATACATCCTGCAAAAGCAACTTGGACATGGCGAGAATTGTCAATAGCATAAGTCTTACTTCCTAACTGTAATATTTTCAAAGCATCTAGATTTTGGTGAGACTTCAATGAAATCAGGCTTGGAAGGAACAGCTCAACTCTGGGCACACAGTAGGCACTGTATAAATGGAGTTGCCCTTCCAATTCATTTTCTCCCATTATCTGGTGACGAGTAGTCAACCCTTTATCTCTACTTAAATCCAATCTCTACTCCAGTCCAATCTCTACTCCATTTCCCTGTGCTCTTGATTTGAGATGGAGAGTCACACCAGAAGGGCCAGGGGTGAGGTCTATTATTTCCCCTCTCCATTACCCAAACTTTTAGCTACCTCTGAATTTTCTGGGCCCATTGTCTGCCTTCCCAACCCCAACCTGAGAACTCACATTTTATTTAAAGGACTCAGCCTCTTAGGGGACTCTGTTGACAACCCCTAGATCTGCCCTAGGGTTGCAACTGCCCTGCGTGGCTAGAACCTGCTTACTTCCCAGGACCAGAAGGCAATGTGGGAGGAGGCAGGGAGTCAGATAACAGATTTTCCTGCAACTGTTGGAATGTAAATTAATGTAAATTAGACATTCCGGAGATCTAACCTGTGTGAGGCAGAGTTGTCAGAGCCTCTTCTCTTCCCCAAGTAAGAAATCCCTGTGTGGACCCTGGGAAGAGTGGAGTGGGGACTGACAAAGCCCCGGAAAGGTCCTGAAGCCACTGGGAGGGTTTGTGAACTGAAGAGGCTGTGACTGCTGCCACTGATACCACACAAACCTCTTCTTGTCCATACACAAGGTGAGTCTTTCCTTTTCGGTGTTCTTTATCCTAAAGAGAATTCTTCTTGTCTGCTTCAAATCTCCTCTGCCCCTGTGTGCATTTCAATTTCATTTCCTTTGCAAAGGTTTCTCCCTTCCTCCCCGCTACTTTCAAAGCATTTTAAATAGTGGGCATCCTCTCTTTCTAAGGGTTTCTTCTGTCTATCCCATTCAGACAAACATCTTTTCCCAGCTTTATCCATCTCTGTCTCAAGCTCTGGTCATATTTCTCTTTCTTAATGGATGCACAACCAAAGGTTTCTTGCAATGGTCCTGATCCTAGTTTAAAGCCGTTAGTCTGATACCTATGGCCTAGTTCGAAGAGTGTGGTGGCAGGGTCTGGCCTGGAGGGACGTCACAACTGAACGGGCCTACAGAGAGGAAAGGGCAAGGCCTTGGACATCTGGTCAATTGGCTGCCTAGGAGAGGCATCCTTGTTCATGGGCTATGAGCTTACCCTCTTGGACCCAGGAGGGGTCCAGGAGATTATCCAGGACAGTGACCAGTGAGAGCTGAGAGAAGGGAGAAGCAAGGTGGGGGGAAAATCAGAGCCTGAGTTCCACAGTACACAAAGCACAGAGCTTGGCCATTCTTAATGGCTTGTGGTTTTCTGGGTTCATTTTTCTGTTGTCCTTGAAGAAAGCTGATTTATCCCCTGAATACACAATGCTTAGTATTAAAGCTTTCAGAGTGTTTGCAGAAATGTTACAGACCTGAAAAAGTTTATTGATTCCAAACAACAAGAAGAAAAACATAAAAATCCAAATTAATGAATGTTTAAATATTTAAATGAATGTCTGCAAAACATAATATTAATCAATCAACTTATTTGTTAAATTTTATATTCCTAAAATTTTATTACATTCAAAAACAATTTGCAGGTTAGTTTTTCTTACTTCCTAGAATTTCCTAAACATTTGTGATTATTACCAAGAAATCAGAGCCAATCATAGATTTAATGAGTTCCTTGTAGACAATTCTTTAAAAAAATCCTTTCAAAAATCTTAACAGCAAAAATATTATATTTAGTGTGAAATATGGGAGTATTTTAATACATTCAATATTAAGAGGTAATATGCATGGTGGTAGGAACATTGACCCTGGAACCAGACTGCCTGGGTTCAAATCTGGCTTTGCCACTTAACCAGCCTTGTGACCTTGAACAAATTACTCAACCTATCTGTGCAATGATTTCCTCATCCATAAAACAGATGATGATAAAATAGCATCTACTGAGAAAAAATGATGGTGGTGGTGGTGGTGATGATGATGATCATGATAGCACCTTCTTGCTATCAGCACAACTTCTTAGAGTTTTGAAGATTAAATGAGTTAGTATTTGTCAAGTGTTTAGAACAATTCCTATGAAGAAGTAAATACTATTTAAGGGTCTGTTTGTCTAAATAAATAAACAAATGTAGGAGAGCTTTTGATCCCTGAGTGTTTTAAGTGTTCAAGAAAGTTCTATCCCAGTTCACCTGGCTAGTGAACCTAAGGAGAGTGTTGTGTACAGCCTTAGGCAATGGCCATGAGAGGACCTGGGTGTACACTTGGACCTTCAGGATGGAGGCAGCGCAAAAAGGGCCCCAAGGAGAAGAGAAGGCTCAGATCAGAGAATTGCTGCTCAGTTTTTGTGTTTCTGCTGCCTGAGTTAACCCATAGAGTTTCCAATTTGGTTTTATTACAGAAGCTGTCTTTCTAACTCCTCCCAAATCTAATTACCCATTTTGGCACTGACACTGGCCCCTTAAACAGCCTTTGACTCTGTTGACCACCATACATATACCTCCTTGACTCTACCTATTAACCCTCCAGCCTCTGAGGGTCTCTTTTTCTTTGTCTCCAGTTATGGGAATGGTGATGAGAAGTAGCAGTGCCCAGAAAGGTCAGTGGATGGCAGTTTGGTAATATCTATTCCAGAAGGAAAGGAGACTGTGCTGACTGCAAGTCATAAGCCCTTTGGGAGCACATAAGCAGTGTATGCAATAAATAAACTATCTCTATTAGCTATGATGTTTCTGGCTGCAAGTAACAAAAGAATAATAACAAAGTACATCATCTCATGTATCAATATAACTAGAGGTAGGAATCCCCAAAGCTAGCTACTGGTGGCTCAACAACATCATCAAGGAATCAGATTTGTCCCATGTTTTCAGTCTGTCACCTCAGTGTTTCAGCTTTTTTCCTCTTCAGGTTGCACCATGGCTGCAGTAAATTCAGATATGATGTTCAAGTATAACAATGTTCAGAAGAAAATGAGCACATAGCTTTCAGTGTGTCCCCTTACCAGTAAGAAATCTTTGCCTACAGCCCCCTGCAGGTAGCCTCTCCTCCCTGGCCGTATTTACCTCCCATGTCCATGATTAAACCAGCCACTGACAAGGAGATGGCACCACCATGGTTGACTTACTCTGATAAGGTCCTACCTCCGGGACTGGGCTGGAGCTGGACTCACCTGAAGCACATGACTGTGTGGAGTAGGGTGGATTCCTAAACACTATGTGAGTCATAAGGAAGGAGAAAAAACAATCGGTGTTGCATAGGAAACCAAGAGTGTTTGCTAAGCCATCTATGAACATCTATGAGCATTGGTGCCTGAAGGGACTTGGAGAGGTTAGAAAACAAAAGATTACTCAGGAGGGGCCCATTCCTGGGACTCTGGCGGGGACTTTTCGTTTATTACTATTAATGTGATTCGTTCCCTCTGATTTTTACCACAAACTTTTCCCTCCTCCACCACACATACACACAAGGAGCAGGAACAAACACGTACACTCCATGTAAAGGATGTGACATAATGTCTGGCATGAAGTGGGCATCAATATAGCAGCAATAAATAAATAAATAAATAGATGAATGAATGAATGAATGAATGAATGGCATTTCTCTTCTACCCCAGTCTAGACAACCACACACATGCCCTAACTGGTCTCCTGGCCTACGTCTGGCCCCAGCATCATTTCCTTCACTGCAGTAGAGTGATTTTTTTTTTTCAAAATTCAAATCTGATCTACCCACAAAGGCTCTCCACTGCCCTCAGAACAAACTGCAGACACCTTAGCCAGGAGCACAGGGCCCTTTATCGTTTGAATCCAGCCTGAAAACCACATCTTCAGAAATCTCTCTCTCTCTCTCTCTCTCTCTCTCTCTCTCTCTCTCTCGTCCTCAGCTTCAAGTGATAAATGACTAAAGCATAAACATGCCTGGCAGGGCTGAAAACTGGATATAGCATCACACCAGCAAAATCTGAGGGGGCATTGGGTGCTCTTCAGCAATCATTTTCTAATCTTAAAAAAACAAGTCTAAAATAGAAACATAAGGAAACTTCTTAAATTTAAGAAAGGCCATTCCTCAAATAAGGCAAATACTCTAAAGACAAAAATCATTACAGTTATTTTATTAAAAAGCAGGGATACCATTATTATTACCCAACAATTTCTAGAGGTTCTAGCAAGTACAAAATAGAGAGTACATATTGATAAGATTGAATATCTGGAAGACACAAGAAGCTCTAGTATAAAAAGTGATCAGAATTAATAAGAAAATTTGTCAAGGCGGCTGGATACAAGATATATAATGTAAAATAGTAGCTTTAAGTTCTTTTTCTAGCAATAGGAAAGCTAAACTCCAACTACAGAATATCTAAAAGCGCTGGATAAAAAGTGAAAAAAAAACAGAAAAAACTCCTTTTAAATTAGTAGTTTAGTTAGAAAGAGAGATTCTTACAGCGGAAGCATGAGTCCAGAGATGTAAGCAAAGACGAACGCAGATAGCCACCTGGAGAACTGAATACAGTAATATGAAATTTCAAACTGAATGCCATGTGGGTGGCAAGTAACAAAGGTTGGGCCTGCATGAGGTGGGGAGTGAGCTTAAGGATGTACTACAAAAAGGATAAGAAGGAAGCTGGTCTTCCAAAGAAAATGAGATTCCCATAAAAATTCATAACAGGGAGTTCCCTGGTGGTGTAATGCCTAGGCTTTGGCGTGCTCAACGCCGCGCCCAGGTTTGATTCCCAGCCAGGAAACTACCCCCTACCCCCCCCACCCAAAAAAAAAAATCATAACCATAAGCCTGCCTTTAAGCAGAATCAGGGTACAAATAAATTTATCATTTGAGATCCAAGAAACATCCAGCTGAGTGATTCATTTAAAGTATGAGGCATGATTAAGAAATTCACGGAATGAAGGAGAAGAACAGTGAAAAAAAATTATTTATTCCTTTTTAATATATTCACCCTTAACCCTAATACACTTTTCAGGTCTTTCAATAATTTTATTTATACGCTGGGAAAAAAATGTTTTCTTTTTGCCCTCAAAATATGCTGAAATTGCAGTTTTAACCCCTTTGTCATCTGTAAATTTCTTCCCTCAAAGCGGTTTTTCCATATTTGGGAATAAATAATAATCAGACGGAGCCAGGTCTGGACTGTAGGAGGGTGATTTAACATTTGGAAGCCACAGTCATGAAAGCAGCCAACACAACATTGCTCTTGTGCATGGGTGTGTTGTCATGCATAAGCAACACCTCTTTGGTCCATTTCCTTTTCTTTTTGCCTTCACAGATCCTTGTAATTGTTTCAGCAGACTTGAATAGTCTCTCCCCTTATTGTGACACTCTTATCCTTCTAATCAATCAGCAGGATACCCTCCGTATTCCAAAAAAACAGTAGCCATTTTTCCAGCCCATTCCAACACCTTGAACTTCTTAGGGGGTGGCATGCCCTTTTCATGCCACAGCATGGACTCCTGCTTTGACTTAGGCTTATGATGATGAACCCAAGTTTTATCTCCAGTGACAATCTGGTTTAAAACTTCATCTTTCTTGCCTCTGCAGAGGTTCAAAACCTGTCATGAACATTCGTTGTGCTATTGTTTTTGAAGCACCATGAGCATTCTAGGTACACATCTTGCTTGACTTTTGGCATCCTTAAATTCTGATAGAGAATATTCAAAATGGTTGTAGGTGATACTCCAGCTATTTCTCCAAGCTGCTTTTTATTCAATCTGGCATCTTCCACAAGTTTTTCCAACCTTTTTGACAATGTCTGAGGAAATGGCCTCAACAGGGCATTCAGGACAAAGGTCATCTTCAATCGACTCTCTGCCTTGCTTGAAAAGGCTGTGCCACTTGTAAACCATGAATTTCCGAGGGCAACAGTCCCCATAAACTGCTAACGTCTCTTCCAAAATGGTTTGAGGTGTTTTCTCTTGTTTTGTGAGGAATTTAATAATGTGCAAAATTCAATTTTATCCATACTTGTGGTTTTCTTTACATTTGATGTGCTTCTTTGGCGAAATCCAAAAGAACATGGGCTCAAATAGGCTGAAATTTGGCACATATACTAATAATAAGTCACACAATCAAATGGTGTGCACTGGTACTACCACCTCTCCAATAACCCTCTGTTTCATGAATTTCTTGACCACTTCTCATAGTCTCAGCTTGGAAGGACCTCAGGCACCTAGCAGAAGCAAACACAGATGCTCTCTGGAAGAGTATACCACCAGACCAGGCCTGAAAGAATTTTGGGAGACAAAGTTCCAAAACTTAAGAGCTTATAGTGTAAAAAAAAAAAAAAAAATCACAAAACACAAAATGAAAGAGGACATCAGAAATGAGAACCAGCAGAAATAAAAGACAGCAGACTAGACCTCCATGGAGTTTAGATGTTGGGATTATTGGAAAAATACAACATAATTTTATCTATTAAGTACAAGAGAATTTAAAAACATGAATAAGAAAAAATAAACTATTAAAAGAACTAGAGAGACTTTCAAGGAGATGTACCCACAGCTGCTGCCACCATTTCGGGCACAACGGTGAAGTTGAGACCTGAGCTGGTCCCCTGCTCAGTGGGTGCTGGGGCTGCCATGGCAACAGTGTCTCAGAGCATTGGTGTGGAAATGGCCAAGGTGTACAACTTCCACTTGGAGGAACAGAATAGCTGGGCTGAGTCCCTTCAGATTCCAAACAGAAAATCAGAAGTTTGATTAATTGTCTACTTTATTGGAATTCTACAATGTTTGGATACTACGATGTTGATAGAACCAGCTTCCAGGGCCAGGCAAGGAAGTGGGGGTGCTTCTCAGGCAGAAGAAACCAGAGAATGTGTGACCCAAATCCTCTTTGACTTTAATAAGTGTGATGTAGATCTTGCCTTTAAGAAAGGAGACACTCTGAGAATCCAGGAAAAGCTTGAAGAGCTGTGGTGGAATGAGGACAACAAAGGCAAGAGGGTGTCAGTCCCAGTCCCTTATGTTGAGAATCTCAGAATTGGCTCTGATTGGTGGTCAGTGAACTGGTAGAGGTCTCAGGATTAGGGTGAGTGGACAGCTAGCAGGAGAGGGTAATGCAAACAAGGTTACTTCCCATTTACTCAGGTCTATTTGCTAGATTAACAGAACCTGGTGAGGACTTCAGCAGAGTACAGCTCAACAATTTTGCTGTCAGAAAGAGGTGATCATGTTTTAGTTTTGGGGGGTTTTTTTGCAACTGCCATCTATACAATTTTTCACAGATGTTTAAGGCAGTCTACTTTATATACTCATGCTGTTTCTTAGGATCTTCTAGGACAGAATTACTCCATTCCTAGTTGCAGTTCACTAGGGCCAAGGTATGAAAATGGAGAGTTTATGTGTTCACTTCTGATTTGGCTAATTTGGCTATGCCTGTGTAGACAGTAGGGATAGTGTCTTGTCCCTTATTCTCAGGCAGTGCAAATCAATCAGTGGAAAACTGATGGTCAGAAAGGCGGTGCACTGCTTATCCTGATTTTTTAATGGTTTTCTTTTCTCATTCTGAAACCATTCTATCAAGTAGCGATAAACTGTTTCCATCTGCCCCTGTGAAATAATCGTACACCACACAAGTACTATACAATAGGATTGCTTTTTCATTTTAAAACATGACCAGCTGTGACTCATCTGACATTTTAAATCCTCATAATTCTGGAGGCACGACTAGATGCATTTGTCTTCCTTTCTAGCCAATGATTCATATGTTTTTCTTCAGATTCTATTCAGATTCTTATCCTTTCTCCTGAAAACTACAAGTAGGTTAACTCTGAGAGAAGTGTGTATTTTCATTCCAGATGAGAAGCAGGATATGCAGAGTGCTGTCTGTACACAGCGCTTGGCATTAAGCCAGTATTGGGTCCACTAAACACCCAGCTCTCTGCCTTCCCCTAAGGGATCATTATATATTCACACTGCTACAGCAGTTAAATAGACTCCTACTCTTGGCTTTCCCTTCATGGTCACGAGACAGCTGCCACTATCCCAAACATCATGTACTCAACAAGGAAACATCCACAGCAGGAAGGCAACAGGCAGGGTTCCTCCTTGAGACATATTTCCTTTTTCATCAGGAAAGAAAATCTTTCACAAACACCCCAGCAGGTTTCCAGATCCTAAAGTCTCATGGGCCCAAACTGAGTCACATGTCTACTAAACCAATACCAACAAAAGAGAGTGGGCATTCCCTAATAGGTTTAAATCCATCATAATTCAGCCCTCAGTAGAGAAGTGGGGAAGGGGCCACCCTGGACTGATCGCTGTCCCAGACCTGCATAGGAAAGAGCCAGAAATGACCATGGAGAGTGTTGGCCAAGGAGCAGAGAATGGTGGTTTGCAGTGAGAAAGGAGAATAAAGCAGATGGTGAAGTGAGGAAGGGGTGCCAGCTCCCCTTCCCAGTCTATCTCAGGGCTTCAGCTACTTCCCTGCCTTTGGGTAGATTTTTTTTTTTTTTTTTTTGGTTTCCTGGGGCTGCTTAACAAAGTTCCACAAAAACAAAAGAAATGTATTATCTCACAGTTCTGGAAGCTACAAGTCTGAAGTCAAAAAGTCTGAAAACAGAAGGCTATGCTTCTGAAACCTGTAGGGGCGGAGACCTCTTTGCATCTTCCTTACTCCTGGTGGTTTGCAGGCAATGGGTGATGTGCTTTAGTCTGCAGCTGCAGCACTCACCTCCCTGCCTTCTTGGTCACATGGCTTTCTCTCTTGTGTGCCTTTGTCTCCTCCCTCCTTATGTGGACACAAGTCATGTTGGAGTAAAGGCCCATTCTACTCTAATATGACCTCAACTAATTAAATCTGCAACCACTCTATTTCCAAAGAAGGTTACAGTCACAGGATGGGGTGGGAGGGTTAGTACCTCAACGTATCTTTGTAGAGAGATACAATTCAACCCATAACAGGTCGTGTAAGATGCTTTTGTATAAGGAGTGGCCTTTTTGCATTACCTAAATCCAGAGATTTTCGATAGTTTATAACCAAAGAGTCCTTCTAATAGGGGTTCAAACTAGTCCAAACAAACAATCATCCCTTTCTCCATCTCATCCCCTCCTTACCTAAGACTCTTGGCTTCCAGAAGCAACTAAGCAAACTTTACATTAGGGGTATCCAACCTTTTGGCTTCCCTTTGGGCCACACATAAAATATACTAACTAACACTAATGATAATTGATGAGCTAAAAAAAAAAAAAAAAAAAAAAAAAAAAAAAAAAAAAAAAAAAAAAAAAAAAAAAAAAAAAAAAAAAAAAAAAAAAAAAAAGGTCCGTGCATAATTTTCATGATATTTTAAGAAAGTTCACACATTTGTGTTGGGCTGCATTCAAAGCCATCCTGGGTCGCATGAGGCCTGAGGACCACAGGTTGGACAAGCTTGATTTACATGATCACCCCAGTGCAGTTTTAGCTCCCTTGAACCAAAGTCTTTTTTCAGAAGAGGGTCTGGTTTAACTTTGAATAACAGAGGGTTTGTTTGCATAATTTGCCATCATGGGAAGTTTCCTAAAATTAAGAAATAGTAGGCTTTTAAAATGTATTCTTGCCAGACAAGAAAATCCAAGGTAGGTAGTGCTGGTTGTTTTAATCTGTGAAAATATAGCTTTTAAATAACACTTTTTGGGGGATCAATTTGCAGGCCTCCTGATAAACCGGATGAGTCGTGCTTCCTCCCAGTCCCTGGCCTTCTTTTCTGTATATTGATATTCTTAATATTCAGAACCTGTCACCAATGGCACACCCTCATCTAACCTAGCCCACCCCAAGCATTCTGACTTTTCAGAGCTGGGACAGTCTCCCTTTGTGGTGACTGTCAAATCTAACCAGGCCAGAATTCTTTGATTTTGCTTTGCTATGTGGATGATCAAGAGTGACCTTGATCCACTCTTTCTAATCTTGCAAAACTTGTGCAAGTTTGTAAAAATTTCTAACTAGATATTTTGATGTCACTTATTTTTTTAATTAAAAATACACTTTATGCTGTTAGAAAATCTATAAGAGTGCAGAAAGATAGCACATGAAAAGCATGCAAATACTAACATTTGCAGTAGATGAAGTCCCCAACTTCAAACCTTGGTATAACCAATTCTTGCCCACCACTCAGGTACAGTGACTGTTCTTCACATGCTCTGCCCTGAGTTAGGAGCAAATATGCACAGAACCAAGACAAAAGATTCAGCCGGAACTCTGAATGGATTTTCAAAACTCATGGCAGAAGCAACATTCTGAAAGCCAAGGTGATTCTAGATTTGTAAGAGCCAGGCTGTGGAAGACAGAAAAGAGTTTTCAAATTTTACAAGTTTGACTTTCAATATCAATAGCCAAAGTCACAGGGAGGAGCAAAACCAGAACCTCAGAGATGCAGCCCCATGGAAACATGACACCAGAAACGCTTCATGCATATAGGAAGAGAAACCAGGTTTTAAAGCCAGACTGTCCTCAAACTCTGGCAATCAGAACCTCTGGGCTTTAGGGGGCCATCACTGGCCCTCTTTCAGCTCCATCCCTTACCATGAAAGGAGGAATCTTTGTGCTCTCCCTGAGCCATGCCTTTCCTTCTGGACCATTCTCTGGACACCTGAGAGCCCAGACCACCTTCCCCAAACCTTTGTGCCTCAACTCCCTGGGCCTGCTCTCTTGGGTTCACTGTGCTGCTAGTGTGTGCTCCCTGAGTCCCTGCAGGGCAGCCACAGCCAGCAGGGGTGAGGTGAGTGGGGTGTGGACTGGATGTTGAGGGTATCCTCTCATGTGGCCCCAGGCTCCTGGAAGAGTAGGGCTGAACCAGAGGAGGGGAGCAAGGCAGGTGGGCTGAAAAGAAACTAGCTCAGTGCCCTGAAACTTTTAGGGATGGGTCCGTCTCTGGGGTAGTCTGTTTGTCTTCTGACCTTTTACAAACTTCTGTTCATTCTCACTCTCCAAGTACTTGAGGTCTTCATATTTCCTTGACATCTTGGGCCGAAGTGAGGCTTTTGGAGCTGAGATGGAGGCAGAATGGGGCTGGCTTGGGCAGGTGTTATAGCCCCTTTGGGGGTAGCCTGGGATGAATGCTGGAAGTGGGTCTAAAGCTGGTTCGGAGGTAGGAAATGAGGTCAGGTGGAGACTGAGTCTGGTGTTGGGACTAGGAATGAGGATAGGGCTGGGTTTGCAGGTGAGGCTGAAACAGGGCTCAGGCTTGGATTGGATGGGATTGGAGCTGAAGCTAGAATTGTGTTGGGGGTAAGATTAGATCTGGTGTTTGAGGCTGAAAGTGAGATTGGGTCTCGGGCTAAATTTGTGGAAAGGGTTCACATTGGGTCTGGGACTGAGTTTGGAGATGAGGTTGGGGGCAGAGCCAGGCTGCAGTTGCATTTGGGACTGAGCTTGAATTTAGTGATGAATTTAGAGCTAAGGTTGAGACTGAATTGGCCCTAAGCTTTGGGTCCAGGCTGGGGCTGAACTGGAGTTGAAGCCATGATTGTGCTGATTTGGGGCTATCTTTGACCTAGAGGTCAGCGGAAAGACACTCTCAGACTCCTCCAATTAGGAATTCAATCTGTAATCTATACTCCCATTTATTTTCCTTTAAAACACAAAGTCACCCTTCTATACCTTCCCTCACATCCTCCCTGCCTCCCCAGTCCAGTTACCTGCAGGAAGTCAGAGAAGGTAATTCCTGGTTTCCTCAGACAGCACAGGTACCAGGGTCAGGAAATCCTGAATGCGGGGGTCATAAGGTTGAGAGATCTGCCTGTCTCTGTGTGGAAGTGCCCAGCATTCTGCACCCTGAGATAGCCTTGCTCCTGCTGTGGACAGTAAATCAGAAGGGGTTGGAGCCCAGACAAAGGGTTATGCTGGTGGCAGTGGGGAATGATCCCCACTTAGCACCCCTCCTCCATGCTATGTTTCTTCTCCTTTCCCGTTCTTTCCAGCTCCCCAACTTCCTCATTTTTTACCATTTGGAAGGAAGATCAGGACCAAAAGGGGCAAGAGGGAAGTTTGTTGTTCCCCTCTGCCACATCCTTTTTCACTTCCTGCCTCTGAATTCCCCCAAATTGTTATTTTTCCAGATATTTTTGACTCAGGTTTAGAGGAACCCGTTTCTCTCTTCTTGCCCAGTGGGCTCCTAGAATCTGAACCTATGACCCAGCTTTCTCAGGTGGCTCTGCCATCAGGCTGGCCCAGCTCTGGCCTTCCTTCCACTCAGAAGTAAAAGTCAACTAAGCACTCAAGACCATGGGAAGGAAGAGAGAGGGTGAGAGAGAAGAGGATATCCTGGCTGCACCAGGCAGGGAGGAGCAGGGGACAGGAGCAAACTTTTATTGAGCATCAAATCTGTGGTGGGGGATTGTGCCCAAAACTTGCCATACATGAACCACTCCCACAAAAACTTTGGGCAGAATTTTGGGTGATGAACTGAGGCTCACTGAGTGATGTGCTCAAACTCTCCTAAGGGAGAGAGCCAGAATTCAGTCAAGCCCAGGGCTGCCTGACGCCTTGGCCTGAGCTCTGTGCTCATGCATTCATGCTCTTCACAAAAGATTCAGTTCCCACCAGTAAGCTCTGTAAGTCCTCCTAAGAGGATTTCCTCAAGTCCATGCACACATCCCTTTCAAAAGGAGGAAACTTGAGTGTCTTGAAAAGTGGAAAAGAAAAGCCAATATATGGTACCTTGTACAGTAGGCTCTCCGTTAACTGGAAGTCAAGCAACCAGCACTCTCAAGCAACCAGTTAACAAAGAGGCTACTTACATTTATCCAGCATCTACCACTCCCCATCGGTGCTAGTTAACTGAGAGTCTACGATATATTATATATAAATAGGATCATCTTCTGCACCTTTTCTTTTAAAATTAACAATATAGCATAAACTTCCCTCTGTATCAGAAATAAAGATATATTCCACTTATTTTAGTATCCATATAGTGTCTTGTTCATTCTCCTTTAGGCAGGGAAATGACTGTTGTGTCCAAGGGAGAGCAAGGAGACTGGTGTGGCTGGAGTGGACTGAGCAGGGGGAAAGGAGCAGATGAATTTGGAGGGTAAAGGAGTATGGAGTAACTGGGCCTTGAAGGCTGCAGGAAAGGATCTGCCTTTACTCTCAGTCCAACAGGAAGACTTTGAGATAGGAATCACATGATGAGCTTGTCCAACTGTGGCCCAACACAAATTGGAAGACTTTTTAAAACATTGTGAAAATTATGCACGGACCTTTTTTTTTTTTTTAGCTCATCAGCTATCGTTTGTGTTAGTGTATTCTTTCAATGTGGCCCAAGGAAGCAAAAAGGTTGGACACCCTTGTTTTGGGGAATGAAAGAGGGCCACCTGGCAGGAGCATTAGAAGGCAGTTCCACCAGAGCTATAACAGCTAGAAGAGAGGAGAACCAATACACAACAGTTCTCTTTCCCTGCCCTCTGAGCTCCTACCAGTCCCATCAATTGGAAGGACCCCAAAAAGAGGTCATATGGCAAAGGGATTGTCATGATGGAGTCCATAGCAATCAGCTTCTTGGATCACAGCAGGGCAGAAAAGAGCGAATAATGTCTCTGGAGGGAGACTCAATGAAGAGCCAGCACAGTCCCATGCTTTCACCACTCAGCATTGATTCTTATTCTTCATTTGGCTGAAGAAATTCACATCCCCAACAATTGGAGGTAAACACAAGTGGTTTTTGTATCATTAGTGGTGGTGATTATTCAGTCTTACTTTCAGCTGGAACCTAAATGTAATGTTAACCTTGACAAATACATTTCATATAAGTTATCGGGGGATGGGGGAATTAATTAACGTGAAATACAGCTCTACGGTCTGTTTCAGTAGCTGGTCATGAGGCATAAAATGGTATACATAGCTTCTTTCTTCCACCTTCTTTTCCATGATTCCTTTATCCTCTGCTAGAACTTCAGTTTATTAAGGTTGTTGGTGGGCTAAGCAAACTTTCGTTCTCACACAGTGGCCCTTAAGAGTTCCTGTTTTGCCTCGGTTGCCACTGACCATTATTACCAGTTACAGAACTACTAAAGCCACTCCAGTATCTCCTCTGGGTTTCAAATATAGTCCTGTTTGCACCTGCAATGTAATGGCCTCCCATTTCCCCCTTTGTCTTTGGGATCCATCTCTTTCACCAGAATAAGGACCCTCTTCTCTGCCTGTTATTGGTTCAATGGCATAAGAATGAACAGGAGTTATTCTCAGATGTGAACTTAATGGAACAATGACTGTTTACTTTGTGGGAACATTCTTTCCTTGGGCACCAAGATCTTCAAACCCACTGAGCCCAAGACTGTGAAATAGGAACCAAAAAATCTATAAGTGGAGTATTAGGTATGTTAATGAGAGGACACACTCCCATCTCCATACCTTGGTTTCCTGACTTAATGAAGGATATGACATCATACAAGGGTTTTCTGGAAAAAAATCAGTCATAAATACCTCTATTTTTCATATTACATGCTGGATACTTTCCAAACAGCCCTCATACTGTGTAAGGCATATACCATATCCTGTAGAACAGCATCCTCAACTGTGTAGGGTATTGTCTCCCAGCTGGTGCTGTAACTTTAAAAAACTATCCTACCACTCAGTCAAGCTAGACACATGGCAATACCATAGATATCAGTGCACTGTTACACTTCCTTCATTGTGAACTAAGTTCCTTGGTTGGAGCTGAAAGCATAAGGGATAACATGGTACATGTACGTCCATGAATGGCAGAAGCATTGTGGGAAAGGAAGTTATATCCATATTCAAAACATGTGCTTATTCCTCTAAGTACATATTACTACTCCCTTCATGATGCAGGGGGTCCAAGGTGATTAACCTACTATCAGGGAAATTATAACCATATTGGTCTCTGCTTTGGGCAGATGGTTACTATATTTATTGGGGTGATAGATGGCAGGGGGTTTGGGCAGGGTAAAAAAGTGAAGAGATTAAGAAGTATAAATTGGTAGTTACAAAATAGTCATGAGGATGTAAAGCATAAGAAATATAGTCAGTAATATGGTGATTACTATGTGTAGTGCCAGGTGTGTACTAGACTAGTCAGGGGGATCACTTCTTAAATTATATAAGTGCCTAACCACTATGCTGCACACCTGAAATTAATATAAAATAATACTGACTGTCAACTGTAATTGAAAACTAAAAAGGAGAGGAAGGGGAATAAGAGGTTCAAATTTTCAGATATAAAACAAATAAGTCATGGGATGTAATTAATATACAGCATAGGGAATATAGGCAACATATTAGCATGGTATGGTGTCAGATGGTTGCTGGAATTATCATGATCACTTCTTTAGGTATACAAATGTTGAATAACCATATTGTACATCTGAAATTAATACAATATTGCATGTTAGCTATATTTTAATGAAAATCTTTTTTAAAACCTTGTCAACAATTTTCAAATTTTGTTCTCCTCAAGCCATTACCATCCGGTGAACTCATTAAACCACTACCTATAAATCAGTATAAATCCATACTTCAGGCCATATCTCCTTTCACCATAAACGGACAACCAAATATAATGGCCAAAGATCAGCCTGTTGAAAGGATTCCCTTCACCACTGCCTTTAGGGACATCCCCTAAGTGAGGCTACTATACCAGCCATACACTTGTGCATAGTTGCTTGCAGAGCTTGAAAAGCCATCTCCAACTCAGGACTACGGTTTTTACTCGTCCGTTAACTATTTATATGGAACTCCCCATGAGGTTCTACAAGTGAACTGAAGAAGCAACAGCAAAGCATTAAGGAACAGGTACAATGGCAATGTGGGCCACCTACCAATGCAGAGTGCTTTCTGGACTCATCTTGGATGAATGAAACATTTGCATTTTATAATTTATTGCAACCCACATTTGATTCTATGACTTTGATCATCAAATGAAACCTAGATCGTGATGGAGATTTTGGGTTGCATAGTCACTTAAAGTTTAGTTATTAAGTATTAATCTCTACCAAACCCTAAACAAAAGAGGACACTGTTTTATTCCAAATCTCCAGGGATGTACACTGTGATTCCCATACTAACATTCACTGGAGGCTCAGGGTAGTACCCTTACATGTACTTGCCATAGATATTTCCAATACTACTGGGTCTGTTCAGTTGTGAGGCCTAAAATTTTCTACCTTTTAGGCCCTAAATAGTAGAAAATCTTACCCTCAGTCTAGATCTGATGCAAAGCTGTTTCTTGCTTTAGGCCTGTTGTAGCACTGGTAGTCTTACAAGTTACTCAGTTAATAGTTCAGAGCAACAAACCCACATATGTTATATAGTTTCTCAGAAATTTAAGGACATTTCAAAGCATCTTACCTCCTGCCTCCTGATGGGCAGTGCAAGTGTGGCAACTTGGCTCTAACTTTTGAATGGCTGCCTGACATACCCAAGACCACTGAAATGTGAGCAGAGTTTATTATCCCCCTCCTCTGTCATGCATGTGTCTTACGAGTACGAATACATTGAGGGTGCTTGCTCCTTCCTCCTCAAATTAGTATAATACTATTAATATAATATATTACCATGATATTTTGTGCAACAGCAGGATGATGAAAGTCCCAGATGCCCTCTAGACTGTCATGATAGAGAACAGTAGAGCTGGCCTAGAGTTGATACACGAGGAGCCCATACATTATGATAGAGAACAGTATCTTAGACATAGGTGAGACAGTGAAGGTGCACTGCTGTGCTTGCCACCTGGATGCAAATAGTTTCCCATTATCTTTGTGAATAGAAATTTAAAAGAAAGCATTTGCTAAGTGAATAACGGAATATTAGGTGCCAGTGAATATGTTGAATTGTTTCAGTAAAGATAATCCATCTTAAAACTTACTTCTTTTTACAATTGTATCACAACTTAACTAAGTTTTATAATGCTCCAAAGACAATTTTTTCTTAGACTGTGGTAGTCTAACACCACATGGCTCTAGATTTGCTGACCATATGCAGGAGGTTTATATGCAGGTGTTCATTACTATTTTGTGTTGCACCTATGTAAATGAATCGGGACAAGTGTCAGCCTTTTTTAATGATAAAGAAAAACGTTTTCAGATTATTTATGATCACAAAGGGGACTTTTTTTTTTGGTTGGTTCCCTGGCTGGGAATTGAACCCAGGCCATGGCGGTGAAAGCGCCAAAGCCTAGCCACTACACCACCGGGGAACCCACAAAAGAGACTCTTTTTTTTTTTTTCTTTTTGGTATGTGGGTAGCTCCCTGGCTGGGAATCCAACCCAGGCCGCAGCACTGACAGCACCAGTGCCAAAGCCTTAAGCCACTACACCACCAGGGAACTCCCAACTTTTTAGAAATAAATATCCAAAACTTAGAGACAGGCAAAACAGTGAATGCATGTCTATAATTGCCATTCTAGAATATTGTCTAAGAGAGTCACTCAAGAATTACCTCTTACACAATCAATAGTTTAATGTTTATTTGGGGACGAGTGGGTTAGGGAGGGGAGAAAGGGGAGGGGGTGGGAGAGGAGGGGGGGAAGCTAAATATAAGGTGATGGAAAGAGAAGTCACATTAGGTGGTGAACTTATTATACCACAAGTTGACAATGCACTGTAGAATTGTATGCCTGAAACCTATGTAATCCTTGCTAACAGATGTCACCCCAATAAGTCTAACAATAAAAATGAATTAAAAAAAAAAAGAATTACCTCTTTAGGGAAACATACATTTGTTTGATTAGTATATGTTAACAGTCTATAGAAATGCTAATAGCAAGGCAAATCCATTAGCAATGCAAATGAATTCTGTCTGGTAGGGATGAATACCCAAAGATTACAGATTTATTGCCCTATAGGGCAAGTAAGTATTGCATCTAATTTAGGAATTGTATTCCAGCAATCTTTTTTTTTCTATTACTATCAATATTTCTATTTTACATTCCCCTTTATTAGCTTTACCATCTTATCGACTCTCTCATTAATGAGATAAATAAATTTTAACTGACTTTACAAATATAATGTATGAGTCAGAAAATATAATACATGCAGGAAAATACAAAACGAAATGTTTTTACATAATTTTCTCTAATCATTGATATTATAATTGACACCCTACATGCAAGAAGTTAGTATTTAAAAATAAAACTTCTAAAAAAATAAAATAAAATAAATTTTAAAAACTTCTATAACAAAAGAATTTGTCAATGTGACTAGATACAAAATCATTATAAAATAGTTATTTTACACCACGATTCTCAATATGTGGACAATGAACTCCTTAAGGTTTCTGAGATATTATCGGAGGTCCACAAGCTCAAAATTACTTCTACAATGATACTAATCATCCAACACACCTCCCATGGTTCTTGTGAGAACTGAATAGTGAATGTATAAGAAGCGTCTGCCATAATCCCCACCACAAATTTGATGCTCAATATGTTTTTCTTTTAATGCTCAATAAAAGTTTGCTGTTATTCCCAACTGCTCCCAGTCCATTCCAGCCAGGAACGTTTAGCCTCTGTCACCGTCTTCCCTCCTTGTGAGTGGAGTGAGGAGAGCTAGGCCAGAGCTGGGGGAGCTTGATGGCTGAGGCCCAAAAGGAAGCTCAGATAGCATGAACTCGGGTCATAATTGAGCAAGAGCAGAGAAATGAGCTCTGGACCTGGGTTTGCAATGTTGGATACACCAACAATTCTAGGAAATTCAGATGCAGGAAGTGAAAAGGGGTGTGAGGCAGAGGAGAAACAGCAGACTGCACCTCCAATCCCTGCCAGTCCAGCTCCCCTCTCCCAAATGGTAAAAATGAGGAAGTCAGGAAAGCTCAAAAGAAGCAGAAAGCAAAGTTGTCCCCCTAACTCTCTCAACCACTCAGTCTCTGCCTGTGTTCTGATTATAATTTACTGCCCAAAGTTGAGGAAATGGAAGACCTAAGGTTATAGACTCCTGAATTTTTGGATATAAAGACCAGCAGGACTCCAGTCACTTTATGGGACTCCTCCCTTGGTCACCTCTATCCACCCCACACACCAAGATTTAGTTTTTTCCAACTCTGCTCACTGCCGCACAACAAATCCAAGAATCACAGCCTTCAGACTATGCACAGGTAACTGGGCTGGGAATGCAGGTGAGACCAAGGGGACAGGGAGGGAGTCAGAGAGAGGGAACTGTGGGAATCAGGTGGGACTGAATGGGAAGACATATAAAGACGCAGCTCGGAGATTTAATGACCATGTGGAGATTCTAGACTCTATTCCCTTCACTGGGTTAAACTATGGCAGCCAATCCTCAGTACAAACTGAGACTCAAACCCAGCCCCATCTCTAGCCCAATTCCAGCCCTAACTTCAGCCCCCAACACAGCCACAGCCATAATCCCAATACTAACACCAGCTCCTCCTTTAAACCCCACCCACAGCTTCAACCCCAGAGACAGCCTGAATCTTAACATCAGCCCCAACCCAAAGCTGAACCCCAACTCTCTCCTATTTCCAACTGCAGCTCCATGCGTAGGCCCCACTCCACCCATGGCTTCATCATGAGGACTGCCCCCAGTCCTAGCAGGAGACACACCTTCATTTCAGCCCCTTAGACCCAGTCCTAGTAATACATTTAACTCCAACTCTACCTCCACCTC
>PVJL010015318.1:0-24783 GCA_004026885.1 Lyroderma lyra | reverse complement strand
ACCTGTGGAAGCACTTTACCACCAGAGAGCCACCTTATCTCCATGTGCAAGAGGAACGTGCTGTGAACGCTGTTCATTTCTTCACACAGCGCTTTAAAAAGTCTGCAGTTTCATGGTTGTGACTTAATAAAATGTATAACTTTTACAGCCTCATAAAGAACGTCTTTCGGTTCTCTAGGAAGAGGCTTGGATTCCCAGTGACTCCATGGTACTTGGGAGCTACTTGTTTATATCTGCTGTGTAGGCCTATAAAACAACCTGACCTAGGTTTGCCTTCATCAGTGCATACACCACAAAATTCGATCAACTAATGCCTTTTTCAATGAAATAACCATTGATTGCATTAAAAATATCTTGGTACTGGGGTAATAAAGCAACAGGTTTTCCTCAATTTCATTTCCTACCAAGTACCTCACAATGATGAGCAAATTAGATAAATCAGTGACATCTACACTTAAATTGACCTGGATGGATAAGAGTATACTTTTCCTAATTCTATCTACTACTACAGCTTCAACATTGTTAGACATTTCCTGAATTTGTCAAGATATTATATTGTTTAAAAAAGAGATAGTATTGATTTTGTGGACATGTTCTTCCCCAAACATACAAAAAACAAAAATAAAATCCCATTATCCTTAATAAAAGGAAAAATGAGATCTTCAGCTATGGTGTGGTTTTACCACACCCAGCTATGCAATAAACGGTGCAGTGTGAAGCCCCAACTGAATTCTCATCGTCTTTCTTTCCTGACATCATGTATGAAGTAACAGTGGGATGCTTTTTTAAGTGCCAAAAATAATATATTTCTTTCTTGTTATACATAGGATATTTAGTTTCTAAATGTCCCATGAGTAGACAGGGTTTTGTGCAATCGTTGGATAATATTTCCCCACACACAAAAGCTTAGGACAGTCGTCATCCCCTACAAATAAAAACCCGTATTTAATATACACTTCAGAGCATTTCCGTTTCTTCTGTGTAGCATCTGAGACACGCACCTTTTTACTATCTCCCAGTGTGAGTGTACTCATAGCCGCGGACACTTGTTGAGAAGTACTTGGTGACAGGTTATAAGCCACATCAGGTTTTGCTTTTTTTAACCATTCCTGTTTTCAACCACTGATCTATAACTGACAGGCTTAAAAATCACTGACAATAATAACTGAAACTATGTTAAACATTAAAGAAAAAAAAGTACTTGAAAAGAATCACTATTAAAGACTATGCACTAACTTTTACTCGGTAACAAAACTGATCAAATAGTCTGGCAATAGACATATAATATGCATGTTTGGAGAAGTTGCAGAAATGTCACAAATGGATTGTTCTGAAATTGTGCATAACGATTGGTAGAAGAGTGGTTGGGGGAGGGTTCGTAGCCACGCCCTCACCAAATATCAATCGCTAATATGATCTAATTTTGAAATGTGTCCATTAACGGTGATTCAAATTTAACATTTATTGTTCCCTAACATTTTGCATTTTTTTACTTTACTTGTTTTTTGCTATTACCAATTATTTTTCATGTACCCTGAATAGCCTTGCACGTACCCCCATGGGGTACATGTACCACCGCTTAGGAACCAATGTTCTCGATGAAACATTCTCTGACCCAAAAATGTACAGTTTCATCCCAGTTGGCTAGAACAATTAAGGATGTATGTTTATTTAAATATTGCACTTTTTCTTAACCTTTATAAAATAGTGACTGTGAACCGGTGGTTTACCTTGGGACGTATTTTAGTGTGACACCTCCACAGAACAAGGCTATCTGATACAGCAAATCAAATCAAAGCCCATAGTTTAGTGAATGCATCTAAATTTATGACTTGAAGAAATATACTTCATCTTACATGACCACTTTATAAAACAGGACAATTGAAGATTTCCATTATAGAAAATCAACTTACAGAGTCCCAGAAACCTTACGAAGAACTCATGCACCTCTTGTAACTAGACAGGCACACACTGCACAGTAATATGGCTGTTAAAACACACATTTTTCCTGATGGGAGAAAATTTCTTTCTCACTCTCCTTAATTTGTATTCTTGTGACAAATGAGGCTGCTACAGATACTGGTGCAGACTTCTCTGGCCCTCCTGCTCCATGCTAAGATGCCGCCATTGCATTAATACAATAGGTCAATCATTCGTTGGGCATCATGCCTTTTAAAAAAATTCCCACACTCAGATGGCTGTCAATGGTGGTGCCAGTGAACCGTTATGCAAAGCCCCCCAAAACACTTTGTAAACTGGAATCTTTGAGCACAATGGTAAAGTTCAGTGCTGGAAAGAGATAGTGTACTGAATACACAATACCAAGCTTTGTCTCCTTGGGGCTTCTGTTAAGGAGAAGGCTACTTAATCTCCCCATTTGCCCTGGGGATTTTAACTGTTTTAATGTGTCCTTTTTGAAAGTCTGTGAACTGTAGAATATATGCTGGTAACAACTTTCTTTGGGGCTTTCCTAGGAAAAGCCCAAAGCTGCCAACACATGAAAGCTGACACAAGGGTGCTAACAAACACAAAGGAGACCTTTAGCTGTCTGTGCAAACTGCCTGGCTAAAGTTTCATGTCATGCCTTGAAGAAGGATCTGATTCTTTGGCTCATTTCATAGGAATTTAGCTTTTGTAACAGTGGGAAGGATGGTTTCTTCTTGGAGTTGTGAAAGAATGTGAAAATTTGATGTAATATCAAGAAAATGTGTGATACTAAGATAAACGATAAACTTACATAAGACGATTAACAATGACATTTAATACTACTTAACAATTACCTATGTGGATCGTTTATTCAACTCAAGGCCATATTAGGGTCTATGAATATCATATTCTTAAAAAGGAAGTGGTGAAATGTCAATTTTATTTTTCTATTATTATACAATATTATATCTATACTGAAAAAAAAGACACAAAACATTAGGTGGAAAGCTAACTTCAATGGGATCTTTTAAAATTCAAAGGTAATTGTTTTGCAATATATAAATGTATCAAATCAATACTAGTACACCTTAAACTTTACAATGCTATGTGTAAATGATATTTTAAAGGTGGGAAAAATTCAAAGGGCTATGGGTATTTAAAATATTACTTCTTTTTTTTGGGACAAGATTTATCTCATTCAAGAATATACCTGAGATGTTAGAAAAGAAACTCCACAACTAAAATAGCTAATTGTTCTAACCATTCAAAAAACATTTCTATTTGAAGGTTTACTAAATTTACATGAGCCAATCCATCAATATCTTGGAATTTTGCTGTCCAAAAAGTCATATATTGTCAACTGTATGCCTGAAACCTATGTAATCCTTGCTAACAGATGTCACCCCAATAAGTCTAACAATAAAAATGAATTAAAAAAAAAAGAAAAAGAGAAACCCCCCCCCCAAAAAAAAGTCATATATTGTCTATAGGAGATCTTTTTCTATTTGCGTAATTATGATAATCATTAAAGTTTATGTAAGTCCTATGTATAAGTGAGTGCAAAGTAGAAATCTTACGAGTAAAGAAATAGGCCATATTTATTACAAGCATACCGACTAATGAATTTTGTAATGCTGGATGCACAATACATTTACTATATGATAATTACCATATTGATGAAGATGGATTTTCTTAAAATGAAGAGAGTCAATATCTGACAGAGTTTTGGATTAATGAAGTAAGATAGAGAAAAACACATACAGAAATGTTCATGGTGGAGAAAAGACAAGGGTTCTGAGCCTCACAGTGTCATCCTGAATCCCAAATTTCAGCTCATCCAGGGTAGATAGATTTCTGTTCGTTTTCTGCTTGTCTGGCCCAACCAATGCTACCCTCAGATCTCTCCTCAATACCTCCTTACCTCCGGCCTTCATTGCCCACTGCAGACTGACTTGTGTGGTCCGGAGAAGGGCGGGCTCCTTGGGAATGAAATCTCCCTTATCACATGTGGTGTATTCTACAGTTATACAGTTGACTTCTAATGACGCTTTCAGGAATGCTTTGTATACAAATTGAAGAAAGCCCTCTAGCTTACTTTAATTAAAAAAATGTTTATCTATGGATAGCAACTGGAAAAGAGTTGGAAATGGACATGTAAAAAATTGAAAGGGTTTAAGATAACGGGTGCTTAAGGAGAAAACAGAAATATTACATACAACTTGAAAGATATGTTTTGATGTTTTCAATTGTGCTGGTTTGTGAAGAGTTTGCAAGTAAGTTATTGTTGTACTATATTTATATCTATCAATTTATCAATGGTAGATTCTACATTTCTTTATCTGCAGCTTATCACTTTGTTTTTTTGTTTTTTTTTTCTACATAGGATTTGCAAATAAACTGGCTAGAGGGTAGTGTATGTTTGAAAGGATAACAATCTGGGGCCAAACAAAAATAAACATTTAACCACAATTTTTTTTAGCACCATGCTCAAACCAGCCAATTTCATTCTTCACGATCATGGCATCTCCCCTGTGAGGTAAGTATCCAATTTCATTCTTAACGGAAAACTTTCTCTGTGAGAAATGGTAGGAACTGTAGCCCAACCCAGCTGAACTTCAGTGTTCTAATGTATTCCACATGGGTCAATCAGTGGTAAAGCAAACCATGGTTAAGGGGAAAGTAGAGAGTTCAATTGTGCAACCGAAGCACCCTTTAATTCACAGATATAACTTAATTCTACGATGAAAGAACATCCTCTCAAGCTTCTTATCTGGAGTCACACGTATCTTTGGAGAGACTCCACTAAATCAAGATTTTCATGAAGGAAATTATAATTCTGGTTCTCAGCCCAAAGTCTGGGAATTTGTTAAAGAAAAGCAATTTACCACCATAATTGTTCCTCATCTTATTCTAATCTCCACAACCGTCTAGGAAATTTCAATGTTTTTCACCGTGAAAGACTGAACTTTAAGACACTATTTATTTTATGGCATTAGCTGAATGACTCCAGAAGGAAAACCTAATAACTTTAATGTTTCTGGATTATTATGAGTTGGTCTAGTTATTATTTCAAAGCAGTTAGACAGTTGCTGATTTTGAATTCTGACTGCCATATATTAGTTGTGTGACAATGGGCAAGTCATTTAATCTTTCCTTGTTTCAATTTCCTCCTCTGTGAAATGAGAACAATAAAACTTATTGGGTTATTGTGAATGTTTACATTAGCTAACATATAAGTGCTTTCTACAAGCCAGGAATTTTTCTAAATGCTTTCTATATATTCTTACAACAAATTTATGAAGTAGGTTCTAGTGTAGTTTAGTTATATTACAAAATTTGCCGGAAGTCAAACAGTCATTATATTGTGGGGCTGAGGTTTGAGCCCAGGAATTTGGATTCCAAAATCCATACTCTTAACCACTAAATCAGACTCTGCATAAGAAAACATGTGTCAAGATGCCTGGACAGTGTCAAATACATAACAGAACTCAATAAAAGCCAGTTACTGAGATTCTGATTAGAAAGCGCTGAAAAAACTGTAATTCTGCTGAGATGAGATAAGAAATGGACGTATTTGTTTTCTCCTAAAAGAAATAATATTGAATGCCAACAAATGATAAATTAATTTAAATTTAATTTAAAATTGTACCCTTAATATAACGAAATATTCATTAATTCATAGCAAATAATATCAGTTGTCAATATTTTAAATCTCTACTTAGTAGTATTATTTGAAGTTATACGTTTCTGCATGGACACAGGAGGCACTGTTTTAGAAATATACCCCTTGAAATGTCATTCAACCTTAACAAAAGGTGAAATACCGCCATATCTGGTAACATGGCTGGGTCTTGAGATGATTATGCTAAGCAAAATAAGTCAGACAAAAAAGAGAAAACTACATGATTTCACTTGTATGTGGGATAGAAAACTGAGAGCAACAAAAGCACAATAAAAACAAAAACTCCTAGACACAGAGAACAGGTTAGTGGTGACCAGAGGGAAAGTGGGGAGAGGGGAGGTAGACAAGTCAAACACATGGTGATGGAAGAGACCTGACTCTGGGTGGTGAGCCCACAGTGCAGTATATTATAGATGCTGTATTATAGAGTTGTACACTTGAAACTTCTATCATTTCATTAACCCATGTCACCCCAATAAATTTAATTTAAAAAAGAATTATACCCTCTGAGTTTTTCAGTAGTGTAGTATTAATAAAAGCATAATTAATTTAATAAAACCTCCTAAATTCAACATCTTACTGGTTGTACTTTTAAACGAAGTAAGAATTTAGATAATTGATATCACATAATTCAAGTGCTTAGAATTAAACTCTTTTTTTAACTTTTATCTAATTTTTGGTGATTATGAACACTTCTAGTTAAGCTATTTACCTTGATCTAATCTTTGCAAGGAATCTTAACCCACAAACATTTAGAAATATGAATATTCATGATAGAACATAATCAGTTATGATAATTTAATTTATGTTTAAGTTTTGGCCTCATGTCATGTCCCAAAAGACACCTGATCTAAGTTTCATTTTAAAAGACTGATGGACAAGTTTTGGCAGTATGAAAACAGAAAAAGAGTTTTTTTAGGCAAGATTTTACAGGTAGGACCAAAGTAAGAGGACACAGAAGAGTTTTCCCTGATATATGACTTTACCACATAAGAGGATAATTCATTTTGAGAGTTCTGAGACTGGAGACGTGGTGCAAATAGCACGAAAACATTAAATAGCACCTTTTCCTTGATTCAGAGAGTGGTGAGAATATCTTTTAGTGACTACTAAGTATCAAAATACAATATTTTTTTTATCATGTGGAAGAAGACAAAAGAAACTGTGTTTAACCAAATGCTAAGAAAGTGTACATAAATATAAAATTTCATATCCTATATATGTTAATTTCATTAACAAAAATTTCCGCAAATTGACTAATGGTGAATGTCATGTATAACCAAGGCCATGTCTATGTTTTAATGAATGTGATGAATAAGATAACTTCCATAATTTCTATTAGTTCATGTACTCATTCTACAAACTAGTGAGAACATACTCACGGCTAGCTAACATGCTAGACATTGGGGATTCAAGGATCATAGAATACCTTTGCAGCACTTTAATAGCTCACAATTAAATAATGGGTAAATAGATTTGCTCTGGAATTTTATCCAGGTGTGAAGGACAATGATTTTACACCCAGAGAAATCCTTCAAAGCTTTCTAGTAACAAAAAACAAAGGTAGTAATACTAACGTGTGCGACCAGGTTGGGTGGTGAGCACAGCACAGTTCTGCAGGATGAAATTTTTATTCACCTCAAGTCCTTGTAGTAGTTCCTTTCAGTGCATGCCACTAAGAAAACTAAATGCCTCCAGAAAGCATTAAATTTGCCTTAAAAAATCTTAATTTATCCTCTGGATCCCAGTAGTGAAATTTGATGGCACTGTTTCCTGCATTTTAAAACTATTCTGTGAGGCGGCTGTTGAGATTCTGAAATAATACTCTTGTTGTCTCTTACCAACCTAACAGGAGCGCCTATTCTAAGGTATAAATAATTCTCAAAACACACATGCATGCATTTTCAAGGAATAAATATTAAAACACATTGTTAGATGAAAGGCTTGGATTGTTAAAAGACAGACACTCAGTTAAAAAGTAGATCTGAGATTATGGTTTACTCAATGAGCACAATGGTTAAACTTGGAATGTATTAAAGTAGACCTTTCAAGTGTGGGTTTGATAATAGCTCTTTTTAGCCTTTTAATCAGTTTAATAGTCTTTTAATAATTTATATGGAAAAATCATAAATGAATATCAAATTATATATTGATAGACACCCATGTCTTTTTTTTTTTTAAAAATTAAACATTTGCAAAATGAATGTACAATTACATTAACAGCTACTGCTTATCACTAGAGTGCATACATTACATTTCTTTTCTAGGGCAAAAAGTAGATTAAGCTGATCTTCATAAAAAAGGTGACAAATCTGTACAGGGAATATAACATTCCCTACAAGAATGCTTCACTAATCATGGACTGCTGAGGCTGCCCATAGCAGTAACTGCTCCTGACACCCAGCTTCCATGCAGACTACAGGGTTTCCACTAGAGGGAGATCATTCGAAAATTCAGTGACGATTTATCATACGAGGGCTGTCCAGGAAACACCCCAGCCATTGTCAATATGCCATTGTCACATTAAGTGGCTGGATACTTTCTAGACAATGCTGGTATACCAATGAAAAAGAAAGTGGAAACCTCATTTCCATGAAATCAGTCCTTCCCCCCATTTTACTAATATATGTCTTTAAATGGGAAGAAGCAAATGTTTATTTTTCTACTCATAGGTATAAAAACTGATTTAACAACGAGTTCTTCCTTAGGCGACAATGAAATGTAGTCATGAACAGGAAAGAGTTTCCTCAGTGAGTTCTGTTCTTTTTCTCCACTTTTCATAGGAACATGTTGGGAAGTAGTGTTTATACATATTTCTTGTATCTTTTAATATTTTTTACTGATTTTGTGTGTGTAAATATTATTACCATTTTAAATAAAATCTAACATGCCATCGATTATAAAGTGAGACATTATTTTTAGGTATTATTAAGAAAGAAAGGGGTGATGAAAATGTTCTGCGTCTCAATTGGGTGTTATTTATACTGGCATGTTGTTTGTCAAAATGTATTAAATTATACATTAAAAATGCATGCATTTTATACGAATTAGAAATCAGTTTTTAAAAATGAAAAGACGTTTTCTTAAAGATTTATAAGAATTTTAACAGGAATGTAATTCCCTAAAATTATCAAGCATTTTGATATCTACTTTTAATAATCTCTGTAGCTGCTAATAACATTATTAGAAATTAGAAAAATAATCATAATTATAATGTATTAATTTTCATTGTGTAAGTAATCATTTTGAGGAGGAAAATCGTTCATGTGTATTAAAGAATGGAAGGAATTGGTTTTTGTCTTTGTCAGAAATAAGTCAGAGGCCTAATTCGTTTTATAAAAATTGAAAAATAAATAGCTAGTTTTAAAAAAGGCATTAGAAAATAGTTTTTAATTTTAAGCGAATGACATTCATGTTTTCATATACACCTAAAATACATTGATTAATATAAATTGTACTGTTTCTAGGTTATTGTCTTTTAGTTACTTAAAATTGCTAAAAACTTTAATTACATAAAGGTAGGTTTTCAATTATTAAATTATGATGACTCTAAACAATTTTTTCTCTTAAATAAGTGACATTACTTCAGCATGCTCCTTCTTTCCCCTCTCTCCCTCCCTCCCTCCCTCTCTCTCTTCTACCCTCCCTCTCTCCCTCCCTTCCTCCCTTTCTTTCTTTTCTTATTTCTCTCCTGCCCTCTCCTGTCCTCATTTCCTTTCTTTGTTTCTTTTCTTTAACTAGCAAGTGTTGCTTTTTCAGATTTGAATGAATAATGAAAAACAGCGGTAAGTTGGAAAATATTGTATAGAAAACTGTGCCTTTTCTTGGAAAGAAAATTGTAATAAAGAGAGTTTGAGTAACCCAACTCATTTTAATCCACCCCCAGATAGTATTGATGATGGCATTTATCAAGTTTTGAAATCCTGCTGAAACATTTCTTTCTAAAGACTTGTTAATGAAGTGGACATTTTGGTTATTTCCTCGTACCAAGGGTGTCCCAATTTACATATGTTTAAAACTTATTTACTGTGATTGTCAGTGGGAGCTCAATGATTTTGGAAAGGAAAAATGTTCTCTCTGTCGCCTTCTGTCATGGTGAACAATAGCATCACAATACTAAACTCAACTAGTGTTCATGACTGTTGAGTTCAATTTCACACTAAATTTGGTCTCTTTCTCAAGGGGGAAGACTTTAATTCTGTTGGTTATTTGATATGGAAAAGCACTCTGTCACTCTATCTGCTATGTCATCCTTGTATAACAGAAAAAAATTCAAATTAATTTAGCATTATTCATTATTAACATCCACTATCGTGTTAAAGTGAATGAGATTGATTTTTCTCATAAAAATTATGCAGAGTTTAAGCTACTATCCTAAGGCCTTACTGGACTGTAACTTTGGTCAGAATGTAGAATAACTTAAAGGAAGCTTATTTTATCTAATAAGCCATGCAGAAGTTAAATTGTAGTTATTGGAGTTCACATTTTTAAAAATACCCAAATTCATACCAATGTTGTAAAAATTTTAACACAAGTTTAAATTATATATTTTGAATTGTTAGACATATAAGTTCAGATAAATAATTTTGCAAACTCATCCTAGAAAAAGTGCTACCTACCTCATTGGTGAACATCGCTATGATCACCTTCAAAGTACTCCTGTTGGGAAGTTATGCACCTACACCAGCGCCTAGTCCACCCTTTAAAGTAATTTTGGAACTCTTTCTCTGGTATAGCTCTGATGTTCTCATCCCCAAAATCTGACAATTAAGTTCGTGAACTTGCCACTGTGTGTTTACATTGGCCGCACTGTACAAACAACCAAGGTTATGACAGCTTACTGGGTAGTGATATTCAGCAATGAGGTAGGTGGCACTTTTTCTAGGGTGCGTTTGCGAAATTAATTGTTCGACCTTTGTAGTCATTGTTTAAATAAACACAGGGAGCACATTGTACAGAGAGTCACAGGAAAGGTAAGATGCCTTCCTTTAAGTACAACTAACTTGATTTACTTAACAACAAAAGGATCTTTTTTTGCTATCATCAGAACCTCAATATTCTGAGCAAGGTTAGTGGTATTTATGGATGTAAATTATACTTTCATTCCTTTGTGTAGAAATATCATTGGGCTTATACTTTATAATAACTTATTGTTAATAAAAAAAGCTAATCATACTGTAGGCTTCTTATTTTTAGGAATGCTTATAATAAAAATCTAATATTTTGATTCTTCTTAGATTGATGTATGTGTGTGTGTGTTTGCATTGATATATCTTATGCACTTAACATGTAAGGGGAACAAAATCGAGAAGTCAATTTGGCAAGATAATTTGAAAAAAAATTAGAGGGAAAGAATTGAATAGATAATTGGATATGACCTTTATTTTCCAAAATAAGTTCTAATACAATATTTATTTTTCACTTTTAGTGGTTGATTTTATTTTTTAATATATTTTATTTTATAAAAGGCAAACTGTGATTATAACCAATTAGCAAAAAAGAACATCAATCCCGATAGAGAAATCTAAATCTCATCTAAATTTTCTTTAAAATTTCTCCACAAATTGTTATTTAAATCATGCACCCAGTGTTCATTTGTGTATAGAATTCCATCAATAAAGTATAAAACTAAAATGTTTTCAGTGAAAATTTCTAAACCCAGTGATCTAATACTGTGTGTATTAGATACTGTGAGTATCTTCCTTTCGTTATCTTACTAAAAAAAAGGCACTGAAATGTAAGGCCATTCTCTTTATTATAATAGCTCACTATTTTACTGATGCACTATGATTTATTTAACAATGTTTTCACTCATGGAAATTTAGTTTATTTCCAGCTTGTCACTCTCAAGTATGACATCCATAGTTCTATTTTGGGTAACTCTCTTTATCACTGTGCCACCAAATAAAATACACAACACAGAAACTGAAACAGTTCATAGAATTGATATCATCAGCAGGCTCCCCAAATAAATCCAATGCACAGTGAAGGTTTGGGACTGTTGGGATTTAAAAGTTGACAGAAAATAAGAAAGCAGAAAATAAAGGATTAGAAAGACACGACAAGAGCTAGGAGAATCCTAGAGGGAAAATTGTGCTTTCCTGCCCCATTTAGGTTTGGCTTGACCATCTGATTTAAAATGAAAATGGAAATGAGGAGGGCCACTTCAGAGCAGTAGCTTCAAAGGTCAGATACATGTCACTAAATTCTCTTCTCCCTCTGCCTTATGACTGACGATGCAACACAGAGAGGTTGCTCCATCAGCTTGGGTCGTGCAGTGCAATAGTGCAAAGAAGCAGGCTGTGTAAGTGAGGAGTAAACAACCCTCTTGTAAGCTACAATACAAAGACTTGAGGGGTTGTTTATTACTGTAGCATATCCTTACACTTTCTGACTTGTATACTTTAAAAGGAATAAAGTAAGAAAAATAATATCATATGTAGACTAAAGTTCAAATAAGGTAAAGATGGACAGATGCCTAATGAATATGTCAGCGAAAAGGTCAGTAGGTCTATAGCAAGAGCAGTTTCAGAACGATGGTGGGAATATAAGTCAGAAGGATTAATTATTCTGCATACCATCGGTACTCCATGAACATTCCTTGCTATGCAAACAGAAAAGCATCTCCAGGTCTCATCTTGTTCATTGCATGTGGCAGTTCAAATTAGAAGTTTGTGAATGTGAATGATCAAGCTATATTTTCCAAAAAAAAAAAAAAAGAAAAAAATAATGATATCTCTAAAAATATCACTTTAAGTGCTCAAGGACAATCTATTTTTATTTTTATCAATTTTATTTTTTTATTATTTATACTTTTTCATTTTTCAATTACAGGTGACATACAATATTATATGTTTCAGGTGTACAACATAGTGATTAGACATTTAGACTTTGTATAACTTACAAAGTGATCACCCCAATAAATCTAGTACCCATCGGACATTATACATAGTCATTACAATATTATTGACTATAGCCCTTATGCTGTATGTTACATCCCCATGACTCTTTTGTAACTACAAATTTATGCTTCTTAATCCCTACCACTATTTCACCCACCCCAACCCCCCTCAACTGGCAACCACCAAATCTCTGTATGTATGAGTTTGTTTCTGTTTCGTTTATTTTGCTTTTTACATTCACATATAACTGAAATCATATGACATTTTTCTTTCTTTTTATGACTTACTCCACTCACCACAATACCTTCTAGACCCATCAGTGTTATAGTGGATGGCAAGATTTCATTATTTTTTTTATTGCTGAGTAATATTCCATTATATATATACACACACACACACACACACACACACACACATACATACACACACACACACATACATATACACACATACACACACACACACACATACATATACATACTGTATTTTTCTGGGTATAAGATGCCTCCATGTATAAGACAACCCCTACTTTTCCAACCCAACATTAAGAAATCTCAGTCAGTTACTCCTGTGTATAAGATGACCCCCAATTTTTGGTCTAACAATTTTAGACAAAAATATCATCTTATACACAGAAAAATATAGTACCACCTCTTATTTATCCATTCATCCATTGACAGACATCCAGGCTGTCTCCATAACTTGACTAGTGTAAATAATATTGCAATGAACATATGGATGCACATGTCCTCTCAAATAGTGTTTTGGGTATCTCTGGGTCAATACCAAGAAGCAGGATTACTGGCTCCTGTTGGAACCTTTATTTTACAGTCTATTTTGTCTGGTAGAAGTAGTGTTAACCCAGCTTTTTTTTTTAATTTTTATTTTTTATGAATTATCTTTTTCCATCCCTTTTGATCTGAAGTGAGTCTCTTCTAGGCAGCATATGTAAGGGTCTTATTTTATCTACTCTATCTTCTGATTAAAGCATTTAATTCATTTGCACTTAAAGTAATTATTGATAGATATGTAGTTGTTGTCATTTTATTATTTATATTTATAATCTCCTTTTCCTTCTCCTTCTCCTTAAGAAGTCCCCATAAGATCTCTTGTAATTCTGGTTTGGTGTTGACGAACTCTAGTTTTTTTCTTATTTGGGAAGTCCTTTATGTGTCCTTCAATTGTAAATGATAGCTTCATTAGGTAGAGTAATCTTGATTGTAGGTCCTTTCTTTTCATTACTTTGAATATTTCTTGCTAGTCCCATCTGGCCTGCAAAGTTGAAAAATCAGCTGATGGTCTTATGGGAGCTCCCTTGTAGGTAATTAACAGCTTTCCTCTTATTGCTTTTAAGATTCTCTCTTTGGCTTTAACCTTCGGCATTTTAATTATGATGTTACATAGTGTGGGCCTCTTTGGGTTCATCTTGTTTTGGACTCTATGCACTTCTTGAGCTTGTATATCTATTTTCTTCATCAGGTTAGGGAAGTTTTCTGTCATTTCTTCAAGTAGGTTTTCAATTTCTTGCTCTCTCTCTCTCCTCCTTCTGGTACCCCTATGATGCAAATGTTGGTATGCTTGATGTTGGTATGTCTCAGAGGTCCCTTAAGCTATCCTCAGATTTTGCATCTTTTTTTTCCTGTTCTGATTAGATGTTTTTTGCTAGCTTAAATTCTAAATAACTGATTCAATCCTCTGCTTCATGTAATCTATTGTTGATTCCCTGTAATGTATTCTTCATGTCAGTTATTGTATACTGCATTTCTGACTGCTTCTTCTTTATGTTTTCTAACTCCATTTTTAGGTTGTCTGTTTCTTGGTTGAAGTTCTCACTGAGATCATTGAGCATCCTTATAACCAGTGTTTTGAACTCTGCAGCTGGTAGATTGCTTGACCTCCCCCCCATCTCTTTTTTTTATTTTAGTTATTTTTCTGAAACTTTACTCTGTTCTTTCATTTGGGACATATTTCTTTGTGTCCCTGTTTTGGCTGTCTCCCTGTGTTTATTTCTGTGTATTACATAGGGATGTTCTGTTTCCTGATCTTTGTGGTCTTATGTAGCAGGTGTCCTGCTCATTAGTGCAGTCTCTCTGGTCACCTGAGCTGGGTACTCCAGTGTATCACTTATGTGGGTTGTGTGTGACCTCCTGTTGTAGTTGAGCCTTGGTTACTGTTTGCAAGTCAGTGAGAGGTATTGACCCTTGGGCTGATTTGTGGTGAGGACTGGCCATGACTACAGTGGAGAAGCATTTGTGCAGGGGTTGACCCTATGAAGCAAAATTTATTTTAGCAGGGCTCTGGTGCCTGCCCAGTCTGCCCTGTGGATGTGTCATTCTCAGATGCAGTTGAGTAGTGCTTTGGCTCAGTCTGAAGCTGGCCACTAGGCATTCTGGCTCTGGAACCCCCTTAGAAGGGCCCTGACACAGGCCAAGTTCAGCTGCAGCCTTCGCCCTGCCCAAAGCAATTGCAGATGGCATCCACTTGTGCTGGGCTTGCTGATATCTTGAGAAGCCAAGCTGAAACCAAGGCTGGCTGCAATTAGTGCTAGTCTTAGGACTTCTCAGTAAGACGTAAATGACATGCCGAGGCCAGTCAACTGGGGTTTTCAAACTCTTGAAATATCTTAGGAAAGTCCACAGTACTATCAAAGATAGGCTGTTTGTATGGTATGTCTTTAAGGTGGGTTGGTTTGGGTCTCAGGGAATCACAAGGGTGGGGCAAAGAGTGTTAGACAAATTGATGGAGGCTCAGATATGGTGGTGGCTTGCATCTGCACAGTCACTGGGAAAGGGAGAGTTCAACAAAGAAAGATTGGCTTCTACCAGCACTTTACTCTGGGACCAAGATGACTCCCCAGTTCTCACTCTGAAACCAGGCAATTCAGTTCCTCCCTGTATGTCTCTGGTGTCTTTGCAGTCATTGCCCCAGCATCAAAGCTCAGAGTGAGTGAGTCCCTCAGTGACTGAGTCCATCAAAGAGTAAGTCCATGCTTGGTTCCTATAAGAGAAATGCCTGGAACTTTAGCAGCCCTCTTTCACACTTAGACACAATTTCTGCTGGTTTTCATAGCAGTAAATTGTGAGGGCTCACCTTCCTGGCATTGAAACCTAACCCTGTGCTGGGGCTCCTAGTTTGGGGCTGTGACACCTTACTCCTTCAAGAGGACCTCCATAGTACAGGTATTTCTGCCAATTTTTAATGGTCACATGCAGGTGTAAGACCAGCCCGTTCCATGTCTCTGCCCCTCTTACTAGTCTCAATGGGACTTTTTCTGTATATCCTTAGTTGTAGGACTTTGGTTCAGCTAGATTTCAGGTGATTCTCAGTGATGGTTGTTCTGTACTTTAGCTGCAATTTTGATGTGGTCACGAGAGGAAGGAAGCACAGCATTTACCTACTTTGCCATCTTGACAGAAAAAGAAAATATGATACTTAGTTTTAAAGAGTAATGTACTTTAAAAAATGTTTACCTCAGAATTTGTTAAACTATAAATCTAATTTTGGAAAGTGGGACAGGGGATGGATTTCCAGCTTAGTAAATATGAAGAAATGAAAATTGTCAAGGGATTTCCAAATGACTTTCTAAAATAGGGTACCACAGCTTAGTACACTTCATCCATCCATTCTTTCACTTAACACATATAAATTACCTATCATAAACAAGTTATTTTAAGATACATTCAGTTATTCAATGGAGAATGATCACACATACTCCCTACACTTTCATGGGGCTCACGGTTAAGTGGATTTCATGAAAAATTAACATGAACATTTCAAAGTTCAAAATGCAAAACTTCAATGTTCTCTGTTTTATAACTGTAGTGATGATTTAAAAATATGTGTGTAAATATTTTGCTACTCCTTCGTTCTAGAGGTGGTGCTTAATATTCTTTCCCTGGAGTATAAGCTAGATTAGTGACACAACTATAAATAGAATACATAGTGATGGTATGTGACTTCAGATACCAGGAGTCCTAAAAGATATCGTGGCTTCCTTCTTGCTCTATCTTCTTGCTTTGACCATTCACTGTAGGGAAAGCTAGCTGTAATGTTGTAAAGCTACTCATGAAGTCTTATGAAAGGTTCCAGGTGGCAAAGACCTGGGTGGGGCCTCTAGTCAACAGCCATGTGAATGAACCATCTTGGAACAGAAACATCCAGGCCAAGGCAAGCTTTCAAGTGACTGAAGCCACCACTGCCATCTTGATTGCAACTTCATGTGAAATCCTGAGCCAGAACTACCTTAAGTCTCTCCTGTATTCCATACCCTCAGAAACTGTGTAAGGTAATAAATACGGAGGGTGCCAAAAAAATGCATACACATTTTAAGAAAGGAAAAAACTATATTAAAATTGTAATACTCAATACATATTGATAATAAAAGATGAATACAAGCCACGTTTTACTTCTGCATTTACAAGAAGTGCTCAAGGTAGTTACCAACAGTGTCCAGACACTTCTGATTATGGCGAACCACTGCTTGAGCAACATTGACCACTTGTATCACTGCACATGCTGTTTCAATTTCTTCCCAAAGTACCACCAGTGTGGCTGGTTTCCTACAGTACACCACATTTTGTAAGGCCCCCCATAGGTAGAAATCAAGGGGTGTTAGGTCAGGAGACCATGTGGGAAACTCAAACAATGTTCTTGAACTTCAAATACCATTTCAAAATGGTCTTGTCCTCCTCGAACAACAACTGCGCTTCTGCCATTTTCTTTGACTGTCCTGCCTGTCACATGGTGACACTAGCATTCATTTGATTAATGCCATCCTATGAGCAAATGTCATACTACACCTTGCCACCATAATTCAATTTAACTTAGAAAGTAATACATAGTTAATACCCCAAAAATGTGTATAAATTTTTTTGGCAACCTGAGTACTTTTTTCTTTTAAAGCAGCTATGTTTTGAGTTCATTTGTTTTATAGTAATCAATAACTAATGCACTTATCTATTAACTAATAAGTTGTACCTATGAATTTTCTCTCTTTCTCCTATACACACAGTATTACTACAAATATAATGAAATTATTTCTCTATTCTTTCAAAGGTTATCATGTAATATTCTTTTCAGTTTTGCACACATGCCAAAATAAATTACAGACTCATTTAAAAAAATTTGTACTTTAATTAAACTCTAAAATAAAGAACTTACTATCTATATAAGCCAACAAATTTGCTTCTGAACTTATTCTAAGTGATTCAAATATTATTTTAGAGAAAGGCATGACAATTTCACTGCAGAGTTTCATTGACTCTTTATGGATTTCCAATTTCAAAAACTATTCCTCATTCAGAAAATGGAACTATACCGTTGCTTCTTTTTCATTGAGAGTTGAAAGCATGCTTTTTTCAAGTAACGTAATTTATGTGCTCATTAAAAGCAAAATAAAATGCTAAGCAAATACCTTTGAAATAATTGTGTGACATGTGGTGCTTTGTTTACAGAAAATTAACCTATTTCCATCCTGTAATTTTAGTATTGTATAATTAAATTCATTATTTGCCAAGTCAGTTTAAAAAATACTTCTTAGAGATAAAAGACCAGTGCGTTAATCCACTAAGGTATATATTAAATGCTAATCAAGAGATCAATGAATGTTTCAGTGTTTTGTAAAAAAGCATTGCCTGAAACCTGTGAGAAAAAGCACTATTAAACAGGAACATACCTTGGAATCTACCCCTAATTCATATTTAGACATTTTGTTTCTCATAGCTTTCTAAATCCTTATGATTCTATTACATGTTATTACTTAACCACCAGTTTCAGAAAAGATGAATCATAAGAATTCTGCTCTTTTTCTTGATTCCGATCAGTCTATGGAATAAAGGATGTTTCTAATTTACTTAAGAGCATCACAATAAAATATTTTTGTTGTTTTCATATAGGAATCCCTAATAAACATGATAAATGAATGTGTGCACTCTCCAGAGAGCGGAAGCCTGTTGTCCTCCCCTTACATTACTTAGAAGAGTTAGTCACTATAGAGAGGTGAAGACAATAACGTTAGCAATAAAATAATGATTTGACGACTGAGAACTGAAAAGAATATCTCTTCATTCTCATATTATGTTGTGACAACACAGATGAGATTTATAGGCTGAGGAATGACTCATATGTCAGCTCACTTCCAACCTTATAGGCGCCTACAAATGTAGACAGGACAGTACGGAAATTCCTTCCTTCTCGTTGTCCCTCTGTTGAACTGGCGTTCCTGGTGTGGCTGAATTCATAGTAATCCTTGCATAGAATTTTAATAGGTAGAAAGTATGCAGTATTATATTGTAAGAGAAATTTTAGGAGCAATACTTCTAATCTTTGGTTCTCATTGCCATTGTCTCACTGTGACCACACTGATGACATGATATATTAGGCATGCTGAAAAAGAACCATGATATTGACATATGGGAAGAATATTCTCAGGGGCTGTCTGTCTCAGTGTAGATTATTTACACTTAAAGCAAAACACACATGGTCCTGGCCTATGCCTGTTAAGCATTTACTGAATCTAGATGACAAAGGTTACAGCCAGTGGGAATAAATTTCTAAACTATGTAGCATGACTATGTATAAGAAACAGATGAAATATTTTATGTGGCCTTAGAAGAGATTACACAGTGTTTCATATAGATGTTAACATATAGTAAACCTGAAATCATACATTTGAAAGAAGAATAACTTTCTTTTCAGAAGGCCATTAACGAGTCCTTGGGCTTCCTTTTCAACTAATTAATCTTTTTCGTATTTATTTCTGTTTCACGTTTTCTTTTTTTCCATATTGTCACTGTTCAAAATGGCAACCACAGACGGATGAATATACCATAAAAAGTCTGGTCTCACAGTTTTCTGTCTCCATAACAATCACTATGAAATATCCCCATGCTAATGGATAATAAATATATTACATTTTCTCTACATTGATGGTCATGCATCACAGGAAAACAATGAAGACATTTTCTTATAATATGTGGCTAATTCTCCCGTTTATATGACGGAAAGTAAAAACAAACACTTAACAACTCTTGCCTTCTCTTCCAAGGACTAACCTTCTTTTCAAATGAATTTTTAAAAAGGTTACTTGACAGTTTCATTAAAAATACTCTTGTTTTACAAATACTAAGGAAACATATATTTTCTACCTCTAAATTATTTTCTTTCTCTTAAGGTACACGTGACCTTTTTTTGGTATTAGATTCAATTAAAAATGAAGCAAGCAGCACCAAACACTACATTTATGTGTTGGGCACACTAAAAATGACCTAAGCTATTCCAGAGGTGTAACAACCTGAAAATGCAAAGTAACCTAATAGGTAAATTAATGATGATGTGATACATGCTATAAATAAGCAACTAGTGCCTGTAAAAGGCAAAACAAATCTTCTTTCGAAATGAGTCAAGGAAAAGTCTCTGATGAAGTGACATAGGTATAACCTTGTAGGGAAAGGCTAATTTAGTTAAGAAACCAAAGGAGAAAAGGAACCAAAGTTGAAAAATGTATAATTGAGTTTCTGCCTTGGTTTCTAGCTTGGAAAAAAATTAACAATTTTAAATTTGTATAGATTACCACATTATAATTATTTTTGAAGAAAATAAATATATTTTTATCATTTGAAAATGAGGATTAATAATTTGTATAACCAGACATTATAAGCATAATTAGTAGAATGAAATATGCTTTAATGAAGAGAAAACTGGAGTAGAAGTTGGCAGATTGGAGTTTGACTTATTCATAAATATACATATATATGTATGTGTGTGTGTGTATCTGTATCTGTGTTTATATCTATATCTATATCAATCCACTGGGTATTCATCAGTCTGAAACTCAATTACTACCCTAACTTCAAAAAGTTCTCTTTAGCTGGGTATCATGTATTCTAAGAGGGAGAAATAACTCAGTTGCACATATTTGTTAATGTCTTCCTGCTGCAGACAGGGAACAAATTAGAAAGAGATACATAACTTTGACGGCAGGTGGACTAAGCCCTATACTTGGCTCTGGGCTGCTGAGTTGCTATACAAAGTCCAAGTAAGTGAGAGAAGAAATACCATGAATTTAAAAAGTCTTAAACATGGGAACAACCTAAGGTTCATTGACAGATGAATGCATAAAGATGTGAGACACACACACACACACACACACACATTATTCAGCCATAAAAACAGAAATTCTATCATCTATGACAACACAGGTGAACATTGAGGGAATTACTCTAAGTGAAGTAGTGATGCAGAAAATGACAAATACCATATGATCTCACGTGTGGCATCTAAAAACAAAAGAAAAAAAGAAATTCATAAAAAAGGAGAGCAAATTTGTGTTTATCAGTGGTGGGATGTTATGGGGAGGTGCAATTAAGTGAAGGCTGTCAAAAGGTACAAACTTCCAGTTATAAGATAAATAAATACTCAGGGTATAATGTACAACATAATGCCTATAGTTAACACTACTATATGGTATATGCATATACAAAAGTTAAGAGTATAAGTACTCAGAGTTCTCATCAAAGTCTCACCCCCCCCCAGTTTTTTGTTTCTACAAAAATGATGGATGTTAATTAAACTTTTCCTGCTAATCTTCTTGCAAAATATGTAAGTCAATTTATTATGCCATACACCTTTAAACTTGTATATTACGTAGTGCTGCACATCCATTATATCTCAATAAAATTGAGAGAAAAAAGAAATACAAATAAAGAAAATCCTAAAGGAAAAATCTTAAAGGGAAAGATGGATGTGTGGCCGAGACAAAATTCACCCTATGTTCTATAGCTTTGCTTGTTCCAATACTGAGAAATAGGCACTGAGAGTTTGGAAAATACAAAAATTGAATAATACTACCACACACATTTGGGCACCATCATTGTTTTTTGTCTGAAAGCAATGGAAAATAGTATTTATTGACTATCTATTAAGTGCTAAGCATTGTACTGGATATGATAAAAGTATTATTTCAGTTAACCTTCACCCTGTCGTTTTGAGATAATTTTCCCTTTTCATGGAAATATTAAGTAACTTCTTCGATGTTGTCCATTGCCAATGTAATCAGTTTAGAGGGAGAGCTGTCTCATGCAAATTTTATTTTTCTTTTCCTAAACCACATTCTTATTTTTTCCAGCCTGATGCAATTATGGTGAGAAAAAGAGTAAATGGCTTAGGAAGCTGACTTTAAGGTATATTAATTGCTGGCCAAAGAGCACGAGGATCAATACAAAACTGCAAACAATGAATAAATCTCCCTCCAAGTGTCCATGGTATGAATTCACATGATTGTATCTAAATGAAGCCCGACTTCGGCTCAGTAAGCTGAAATAATTTATGTTAATTGGCCAGTAAGGAGTATTCGCTGAGCGTTCCAACATCTGTTTGGATCTGTGTCCTGGGGATGGCAGGCTTTTGTGGTCATCTGATCTTTGTGTATTCTAAGAAGGTTTGTAATGAAGATATTTTCTAGATTTAAGCAGAAGGTCACTTTGAAGGGATGATTTCAAGGTAAGACTCTTGTTTGAACTCTTAATTAGCAGATGGGTCCCTTTGAAGAGAAGTCCCAGGCACCACTGTTTTGTTTTTCTTTCTTCTTGAATACAAGAAAGATTTCTTCCAGGATAATCTATAATTTACAAGATTTTGAAAGCTGGTGGAATAAACTGAAGGTTTAGCACCTATGGCAAAGAAGAAGGGGGTGGTCTTATTTTGTAATCAGGCACCATGCCAATCTAGCAGGTGGTCAGAGGCATTCTGTATTAAACGTATTCGTGTATTATGCAGAGAGTGACTTCCAGGGCAATGGAAAAAGCAGCTTCCACACGATTGAAGACACACACCCATTGTACAACACAGACATAACTACGCTGGCACCTGAGAGTGCTTTGGACAATTGCAATCAATACGGCACATAAGAAAGAGGCCTAATGACATTCATGAGTTAAAAGACAGATTTGGTGGCCAAGCCACGTTTGAGCACAAATGCAGCATCAGATGGGTTCTTCCAAATCCCAAGGGTAGACCTTGTAAACTCTATTAGTAATTCATGATTCAGTACCCACGTCATTAGATCTTCATGTAAACAAAAATTTTCATTTGTAGAAATGATGCCGTATTATGATAATTTAAGGAAGTTACTGAACAGGAGCATGATTATCTGTAACTGAATTAATAATGAACCTGCCACCTGCCTAGAGGTTGCCTCTCTGCCCAGACTCTCTGAGCTCCTCACTGTTTTTGCCCTGGAGCTCCATGTTATTTCACTTGCTTCTGCTTAACGCTCTGATCCTCCTTGTTATTTAAGGTTTTACTCTTGGCAAAGCTCTGCTAATCTAAGAATCACAAGAATCTGAAAGGAGAGAAATAGCTTCAGTAGGCGAGTATTTTAAAGCTAGATATCTGCAAATAGTGTAACACCAAGAATGTAAATATTACTAAAACATTGTCTAAGTTGCCTGAACTCAAACTATATTTAGGAAATCCAACTTAGCAGGATCTGCTGGTACCATTCAGTAGCTTGAATCTAAACGTGTTAGGGCAGTGCAGATAGTGTGTTAGGGTTTAAATTTCAAAGCGTGATTGGACAAAATGTCAATAAATGCAAATGAGTTTTGTAAAATAAGTTTCAATGTGAACCAATATATTGCTTAGCTCATGGAGTTTGCATTTAATTGAAGCTGCTCATTACACTCTAGGGGGTGTAGTTAGAGCTTTGACCTACCAAACTTCAACACCATTATTGAATCTATTTCAGTACCAGTGCTGATCCGCACTGGTGTGTGCAAATGTATATCTATTTTTATAATAATTGTCTATAAAAGTGTATATAAAATAGATAATATTTCAACATTTATTCCTTAGGAATTTGTACTTTTCATATGATATTCTGATCTCAATTAAAATAAATAGCATTTTCACATGCAAAGCATGACAATTTTATAACACAATTTTCTTCTCTTTTAAGTATTTGCAAACCTACCAATTTTCAGTTAAGAGAATGTGTTTTACCTGAAAGTCTGCAAATAGAAGGTTGTGACTTCTACCACAGTGTCATGTTTATATGATGTAACCACAGCTCAAGCCATCAATAGGAAGCTTCCAGAGGCCAAAATTTTTCAATCATAAAAGTAGAATCAAGCTGATTTAACAGCATAAACTGCAGCCATAAAACACATGGACAAGACAAAGATGTTATTTAGCCCTTCTAGGAAATAATCACCAGATATCCTAAATATTCTGCTTGCCAATTTATATGAATCTGTTTTCTTTGTATGACTTTTAAGATTAAAAAGAAAACCAAATTATTGAAAGTATGTCAGTTACAAACTTTGGCAATGGTTGTTTGACAAAAATAAAATATAAACGAAGAGTTGGCAGATCTCTAATAATTTTTTTTTGCTTCACTTTGATATAATAAAACTTTACTATCCTTGGGGCTTATTACTGAACAAATGTCACTAGTGTAGATATGCATGTCTAAAGACACAAGCACATAAAAATTACTTGTGCTTTCTTGGTCTTGATAAATTATTAAAATTGTTTCATTATTTATGATGAGTATTATTTTTGGGTTTGCTTTCAAGTGGCTTTTTATGATTCTTGTAATTAAGAATGATTTACTATATCTGTGCATAAAACAGTAGCTGCAATTCCTAGTGGTCGGGCATAAAAACTTATATGTATTTTATGATATAACAGAAAAACTGGAAATTAAATTATCAAAGAGGTTGTCCTAACGTAATTCCAAAACCAGAAGATAGTAGAGTGAAAGGTTCAGTAAAAAAAATGAATTGTTTGCCAATAACGCATCAGATAAGGGTCTAATATCTAAAATATATAAAGAACTAATAAGACTTAACAACAAAAAAACAAACAACCCAATTAAAAAGTGGGCAGAAGAACTAAACAGATACTTCTCCCATGAGGAAATACAAATGGCCAGCAGACATATGAAAAAGTGCTCATCCTCATTAGCTATCAGGGAAATGCAAATCAAAACCACAATAAGATACCACCTCACACCTGTGAGAATGGCTGTTATCAACAGGACAAGGAATAACAAGTGCTGGGGAGGATGTGGAGAGAAAGGAACTCTGGTACACTGCTGGTGGGAGTGCAAACTGGTACAACCACTGTGGAAGGCCGTGTGGAGGTTCCTCAGAAAATTGGGAATGGAGCTACCATTTGACCCAGCAATCCCCCTTCTGGGGATCTACCCAAAGAACTTGAAAACCTTTGTCCGCAAAGACTTATGTACCCCAATGTTCATTGCAGCACTGTTCA
>PVJL010015317.1:0-24772 GCA_004026885.1 Lyroderma lyra | reverse complement strand
ATTTCCGTCTCAATCTTTCTTATGTTTTGAATTTCTTTGTTAAATTGTTCTTTTTGTTCACAGAGTTCCTTTTTTATGTCATTTATATCCTTTTTTATATTATTTATCTCAGCTATGGTGTTCTGCCAATAGGTTTTCATTTCTCTCACAGCTTTTAGATTGGCTGCTTTAAATTCTCCGTCACTTAAATCCAACCCTTCCAGTTGTAACAAGCTGTCTTCTGGGTAAATTTCATGTTCTTTCTGAGGAGTTTTAGTTTTTAAGGAATTCATCCTGTCCGCTGGGTTCTTCCTCTTTGACATGAGGGCTTTATGTTCAGTGCCTAGATTATTGCTTTTGTGATGTCTTGCTGTAGGGCAGACAGTAGGTGGCACTGGGGGTCAAATTTTGGGGGAGAGGGGGCTGTTTTTTTTCTTGTTTCTGATCTCCTGCTGCGTTTGGAGGCTATGCGCATATATCCTGGGGAGAGGCCTACACAAGGCACTCCAAGGGCAGCTCTGCCTTCTGCCCTTTGCTGGGGAAGCTGGTCTGAGGTTTGTTTCTGCTGGCTCAGGTGAATGCTATCAAATTAGTCTTTCTTTGTAGCTCTGATTCAGCATCTGGCTGACTATGGGCTCACACTGCTTTCAGAACTCTGGGGTGCATGAGGAAGTGCACGCTCCATAAGCCCAAAGCTGTGGGCCTGGTCTGAGACAGCAGGGTCGCCTTTGCAGTGGGCTGGGAACAGGAACTGCCACTCTGTGTAGGTCTCCAGGGGGCTTAGAGCTGTGTCAAAGAGTTCTTTGCAGTTCAGAGTCCTCGCTCAGCCCTTCTATCACTCAAAAGTTCCAGAGACTGGCTCCCAAACTCCATCCCCAGCATGCGACTCCAAAGCCCAGCTCCCCCATGGCCTCTGCCCTGATCCTGTTGTAGTCTGCTCCCTTCCCTCTCCCCAACTTGCCCCCTTCTCTTTAACCTTCAGGTGTTTACTTGCGATTTGTGGATTTCTCAACAGCCGTTTTTTCACTCAGGGTCCTCTTTCTTGGCTCCTGGACAGCCGTTCAATTGTGTTTCTTGGGAGAGGCTTTAGGGACCTCCTCTCCAGTTGCCATCTTGCCTTCTCCTCGCAAGGTCGGTTTAATATATGTGAAACAATTAATGTGATGCACTAAATAAACAAAATGAAAAATAAAACTCACATGGTCATTTCATTGGATGCAGAGAAAGAATTAACAAAATCCAGCAGCCATTTATGATAGAAATGCTCAGTAATTTGGAAACAGAAGTAAAATATTTCAATATTTTAATAGTTAAATATGATAAAGCCACAGCTAACATCATACTCAATGAGGAAAAACTAGAAACATCCCCATTAAGATCTGGAAAAAGACAAGGATCCCAATGTCACCACTCTAATTCAACGTAGTACTGAAAGTTCTAGCCACAGCAATCAGACAGGAAAAACAAATAAAATGCATCCAAATAGAAAAATAAAAAATAAAACAATAATTTACAATAGCATAAAAAATGCCTACGGGTAATTTTTTTTTTTTTTTTTTTTTTGCTTTTTGGTATGTGGGTAGCTCCCTGGCTGGGAATCAAACCCAGGCCGCAGCGCTGACAGTGCCAGCACCGAAGCCTTAAGCCACTACACCATCAGGGAACTCCCCTACGGATAAATTTAACCAAGAAGGTAAAAAAATCTGTACTCATAAAATTATAAGACACTGAAGAGAGAAATCAAAAAGATACAAGTGAATGAAAAACACATACCATGCTCATAGATAAGAAGAATTAATATAATTAAAATATCCATACTACCCAAAGCAATACATAGATTTATTACAATTTTTATCAAAATACCAATGGCATTCTTCACAGATCTAAAACAAATAATCCTAAAATTTACATGGAACCATAAATGACCAAAAATAGCCACAACCTTGAACAAAAAAAGTTGGAGGAATCCTGCTACCAGATATCAAATTATATTACAAGACCACAATTATCAAAACAGCATGGTATTGGCATAAAAACAAAAATGTAGACCAATGGAACAGAATAAAGAGTCCAGAAATAAGTCTATATTTATATGGCCAATTAATTTATGACAAAGAAAGCAAGAATTTACATTGGGGTAAAGAGATTGTACTCAACAAATGATGCTGGGAAAACTGGGCAGATACATTATAAAACATAAAATTTGACCACATTCTTACACTATATAAGAATAAACAGAAAATTGATTAAATATTTAAATATAGGTCCTGAAACCCTAAATCTTCTAGAACACAGGAAGTAACATCTCAGCCATTACCCTTTGCAATACCTCAAATGATATACCTCCTCAGGCAAGGGAAGCAAAAAAAAATATGAATCAGACTACATCAGACTAAAAGGTGTGTTTTATTTATTTTTTTATTTTTACAGCAAAATAAACTATTAATCCAATGAAAAGACATCCTACGGAATGGGAGAAGATATTCACCAATGGGGCATCTGAAAAATGGTTAATATCCAAAATTTACAAGAAACTCATACAACTCAGCACCAAAAATACAATCAAACAAACATCAATGAAAGCAAACTAACAAACTAATTAGAAAATAGGCAGAAGTCCTGAATAGACATTTCTTTAAAGAGGAAATAAGTACGGCCAATAAACACATGAAAAGATGCTCAATATCACTAATAATCAGAGTAATGCAAATCCAAACCACGATGAGATACCACCTCACTCATATTAGAGTAGTTACTGTTAATAAGTCTACTAACAAGTGTTGGTGAAGATGTGGAGAATAGGGAACCTTCATGCACCATTGGTGGGACTGCAAACTTGTGCAGCCACTATGGAAAAAATTATAAAAGTTTCTCAAAATATTCAAAATGGAACTACCTTATAATCCTGCAAAGAGTATTTCCTGAGTATTTATCCAAAGAAATCCAAAACACTAATTCAAAAATCATTTGCACTATTATGTTAATTGAAAGATTATTCACAATAGCCAAGAGATGGAAACAACTCAAATGCCCATAAATAAATAATTGAATAATAAAGCTGTGGTATATTTAAACGATGGAATGTTATTTGACAATTAAAAAAGAATAAAATCTTACCTTTTGAAACAACATGGATGAAAGTAGAAGTTAGCATTGTAAGTAAAATAAGTCAGACTGAGAAAGACAAATACAATATGATCTCAGTTACATGTACAATCTAAAGAACAAAATAAATCAACAATGAAAGTAGAAATACATTTCAACAGATGGAGTCAGATGGAAGGGAAGATGAAGGGTTGGATGGGAAGGGTAAAAAGATTGAGAAATGCAAATTGGTAGACAGTTGTTACAGGGATGTGAGGTACAGTGTAGAAAGTATAGGTAATAATGTTGAAAAACTATGCAGGGTGTCAGGTGGAAAGTGGACCCATATAAAAGAACACTTCATAAATTATATAGTTGCCTACACACTGTATTGTGTACCTGAAAATAATACAAATTAAAACTGAATGTAAATTTTAAAAAAATATAGGTTGTTATCCCTGATGAAGTAAATTTAAATATTCTCCAAAAATATTAGCAAACAAAATTTATCAATATATGAAAAATATCATACACCATGATCAGGTGGGATTTATTCATAGGATGCAAAATTACTTCAATATCCACAAATCAATTAACCTGATACACCACATAACAAAAAATAAATAAAATAATATAATCATATTAATAGATGGACAATGAGTATCTTACAAAATCTCATACCCATGTAATAAAAAATTCTCAGCAAATTTGAAATAAGGGAAACCTATCTCAACATAATAAAAGCCATATAAGACAAACTCACAGCAAAATCACACTCAATAAGGATAAGGTAAAAGCCATTTTTTAATATCAGAAATAAGGTAAGGATACCCACTTTCACCACAGTATTTGAAGAGGTAGTCAAAAATAGAAAATTAAAAGGCATCCAAATTGAAAAAAAAAAGAGTAAACTGTCATTATTTGCAGATGACATGATGCCATATCAAAAGAACCCTAAAATTTCACTGAAAAATCTATTAGAACTAATAAATCAACTCAATAGAATAGGAGGACATTAAATTAATATTTAGAAATCAGTTAAATTTTATACACCAATAACAAACTCTAAGAAATTAAAATGAAAAAAAACAATTCCATTTACAATTGCATCAAAAATAACATAGGAATAAATTTAACCAAGGATATAAAAGAACTCTACACAAAAATACTGTAAGAAGGAAGAAATTGAAGAAGATACATAAAAATGGAAGCAGGAAGTGGGTGGAGGAAATGGGACAGGGTCTCAAATATATGGCGATATAAAGAGAACTAGGAACTCTGGGTGATGATCATATAACACAAAAATAGATGTTGTATTGTAGAATTGTACACCTCGAACCAATGTAATTTTTACTAACCAATATAAGCCCAATAAATTTAACAATAAAAAAATGGAAGCATATATGATGCTAATTGATTGAAAAGTTTAACAGCATTAATATGTTCATACTACCCAAAGCAATCTATAGACTTAATTGCATACCTATCGAAATATCAATGACAGTTTTCAGAGAACTAGGACAAATAATCCTAAAATTTATATGGAACCACAAAAGACCCTGAATAGCCACAGAAATCTTGACAAAGAAAAGCAAATATGGAAGTGTCTACATACCTGGTATCCAACTGTACTAGAAAGCTGTAGTAATCAAAACAGCATAGTACTGGCATAAAAATAGATGCATACATGAATAAAAAATAATAGAGAGTCCAGAAATAAGATTTTCATAACTGTTTTTCTATCAATGTTTAATTGGTCTGCAATGTTTCTCACAGTCAGCTGGTGATTTTGTTGCAAAATTCTAAGATTGTTTGCAATATTTTTATAAGTTCTACTTGTTACTGGCTGCTCTGATCTCTTTTCATCAGTGATACTTTCTGTACCCTCAGAAGAAATTTTAATCTATTCATACACTGCTATTTTCTTCATGACATTATCTTCATAAACTTGGACTGACATGCCTCTGATTTTAACATTTACTCTTGCCAAGCTTAATAAGAAATTTAATGTTTGTTCATTGTTCTAATTCAAGCACTGACATAGTCATGGTGGCTCACAAAAACACACAACAACAATGAATGCCACTCAGCAAGGCACTGCCACATGTCAACATAAACAATACTAAGGTTATAAAATCTTACTGTGTTATTTGTACAGTGCTGCCAAAGTAAGGACACAGTAATAAGTTTGCAAATGTAATTGGCAGAACTTGTAAAACACACACTTATATGACCTTTTAATTTATGACAAACGATGCAAGAATATACAATTGGGTAAAGAGAATATATTCAATCAATGATAATCAAATGATTGGAAAAATATAAGCAAAAAATTAAACTGGATCACCTTCTTACACCAAAATACAGTAATAAACTCAAAATGGACTAAAATTTTAAGTGTAAGACCCAAACGCATAAAATTCTTAAAAAAAAAAAAAAGGTAGTAAACAGTGTGATTTTACTCTTAATATTTATTCTGATGTATCTTTTTGGGCAAAGCAAAAAAAGAAATTGTAAACAATAAAACTAGTTCAAACTAAAATGTTTTTGCTTAACAAAGGAAACCAGCAACAAAAGAAGAAGACATTATACTTGATGGGAGGAGATATTTGCTAATAATACATCTGGTATTAGGTCAGTATCCTAAATTTCTTAAAACTCAAAATCAAGAAGATAAAACCAATTAAATAATGGTCAGAAGACCTGAATTGACCTTTGTTCAAAGGGGACACACACGGCCAAGAAACATGAAAAGATGCTCATCCTCAAGAAAATGTAAATTCAAACCACAGTGAGATATCTGTTTATACATGTCAGAATGGTTATCATCAAAAACTCAATGAACAAGTGCTCATGAGGATGTGGAGAAGAGGGAACCCTCATGCATTGCCAGTGGGATTGCAAATTGGTGCAGCCACTATAGAAAACAGTATGGAGTTTCCTCAAAATTTAGCAAGAATAGTATATCCAGCAATTCTACTTCAGAATATTTTTCAAAGAAATCTGAAACACTAATTTGAAAAGATATATGCACCCTTATGTTCATTGCAGTGTTATTTACAATTGACAAGCTCTAAAGCAACCTAATTGCTCATCCATTCACAAGTGGATAAAAAAGATATAGAATATGCAGAGGGTGCCAAAAAAGAAAAGAAGGTATTAAAATTGTTATATTGAATATATACCAAAAACAAAAAATAAATACAAGTCACATTTGATATATATATAATTACAAGAAGTGCTCAAAGTTGTTACCATCAGTGTCCAGACACTTCTGGTTATGGCCAACTCCTGCTCGAGCAAGGTTGACCAAAGTGTCTACTTGCATCACTTCATAAGCTCTTTCAATTTTTTCCAAAAATACCACCAGTGTAGCTGGTTTTCTACAGTATGCAACATCTTTTAAGCTCCTCCATAGGTAGAAGGCAAGAGGTGCTAATTCAGGAGAATGTGGGGGAAATCAAATGCATTTTTTAATTTTATTTATTGTCCTGGCAAATTCTCATATAGGTAAGCTCTCACATCTTGGTGAAAGTGCAGTGGAAGTAAAATTGATCATTCTCAAAAGAATGTATGAATTGCAGGTAAAATGGATGTGCATAGCACGTCCAGGTATACTTGACCAATAATGGTACTTTCAAAAAAGTATGGTCAATTAGACCCTTTAATGACAGTTCACACCAGACATTCAGGCCTGTTAAATTGAGTTGTTTTTCCACATAAATGTGTGGATTTACTATAGCCCGATATGTACAATTATTTTGATTTACTGTTCTATTCAATTTCAACTGTGCTTCATAAGACCAAACCATTTTCCCCACAAATTCCTCATCCTCTCATACCATAATTTGGAAACACTTACAGACCTGCACCCTTCAATCAGCATCATCTTTGTTCAGTGCATGTAATAATCTTGGGATGAAAACTTTTCATTTTGCTGTTTTGAGATTGCATCATATGCTAACTCCTGTCTCATGAGGACATTATTTGGTAAGCATATAAACTGTTTCAATACCATAGCAGAAGAAATAGGACTTGCTATTGTATGAGGCCTTCCAGATCTTTCCTTGTGCACATCACACACAGTACTATGCATTTCAAACTTACCAGGAATCCATACAATTATTTAGCATGCTGAATGTTCGGTTCCATACTCCTACCTACATTATTGTTGTAGTTCCACAACATCCTCAAATTTTAAATACCACTTCAAAATGGTCTTGAACTCCTCAAATGACAACCGTACTTCCATCATTTTCTTTGACTGTTCTGCCTGTCACATGGTGATGCTAGTATTTATTTGAATAATGCCATCTGTTGAGTGAATATCATATTATATATTCCTGCCATAATTACATTCAACTTCAAAAAGTAATACGAAGATAACATCTCTTAAAACGTTTATACTTTCTTTTTGGCAGCCCTGGTATATACATAATGGAATATTACTCAGTTGTAAAAAAGAATAAAATCTTACCATTTGAAAAAACATGAATAAACCTGAGTTTATTATGCTTGGTGAAATAAGTCACACTGAGAAAAACAAATACCATATGTATTATTTTATATATAAAATCTAAAAAACAAACAAAACAGAAACAGACTCATAGATACAAAAAACAAACTGATGGTTTCCATATGGAAGATTTGGTAGCTGAGTTGTCAGTCCCCAACGGGTTAAAGCCAAGCCCTCTGTAAAGAATTACACCAAGGCCCACTGGAAAGGGTTAAAGCAAGTCCGGTGCCCAGGCTTGACCTTGCAATAATCAGTATATGTCTCAGACTGAGGAATTCCTGGGGCTGACATTTACTGCACATGTAATAGCTTATGTAGCCATGAAAACCCAAACAACTGCTACTGGGAAGATGTGGCAAGATTCCACTTTTGTTTGAATACATATATATAATCCTAAGTGCACAATAAAGCAGCGTGCTTGCTGGCTTGTTTATGAACTTCCCATGTTGGTTTTATGAGTGTTTTCTCAACTGGGTATACCACCACCAAAACTTGCGCTGCTTAAAAACCTTGGGAATGACATGAGTAAATAGGTGAAAGTATTAAGAAATACAAATTGTTAGTTACAAAAATTTTTATGAGGATGTAAAGTATAGCATAGAGGACGTACTCAATAATATTTTAATAACTATGTACAGTTTTAGTTAAATACTAGAGAAATTAAGGGATCACTTTGTAAAGTATGTAAATGTCTAACTATTATGTAGTTCACCTGAAATGAATATAAATTAATATTAAATATCAACTGTTAATAAAAATCATTAAGGTAGAACTTTAAAGGTAAAAAAAGTACAAAAAATGGAACTAATATATGCAATTTACCTTGTAAAGCCTAAAAAATATTAATTGAGATATAAACAAAGTGGTGTGCAGATATGTGATAAAATCAAACAGCAAAATAATTCATTGTACAATATAGGTGCTGATAATATGGGTTTTGATTGAACAATTCTTTCAATGATTATATAAAATTTCTTAATAATATTTTGGAATAAAAAAGTGCTGACTTCAGCCGCAGATACACTAAAATTGGAATGATACAGAGAGAATTAACATGGTCCCTGTGCGAAAATGACATGAAAATTCATGAAATGTTTCATATTCTTCTCAGCAGAAACTTAACAAGCCAGGAGAAAATTGAATTGGATATTCAAAATGTTGAAAGAAAGAAATTAGCAGCCAAAAATAACTTATTTGGCAGTGCTATTTTTCAGATATTATGGAAGAATAATGAACTTTTTAAACATACAAAAGCTGATATAATTCTGTAGCACAAAGTACGCATTTCTGGAAATATTGAAGGAGGCTCTTCAACTGGAAACAAAAAGTCAAAATAAATGGGTTTAAGTTTGAAAAACAAAAACATAAATGGAGAGGAAGTAAAGGTTAAAATTTCCAAAACAGAATGAAGACAAGAAGCATGCTTAAGAAAAGGAGCCACTAAATATATATGGAATTTCCTTATTCATAAACATCATGGAAACTCCTCAAAAAATATCAGAAATAAGACACATAAAGAAAGGAAACAGAATGAAAAATCATAGAACACAATCAAACTAAATTAACTAACAGTGAGCAAAAAAGCAAAGAATAAATTAAGAAACCAATATACCAAAAATTAGAAGATAAAATGGCTATAAGAAATCTTCACATATAAATCATCACCCTAAATGTAAGTGAACTGAACTCACCAATACAACGGCACAGAGTAACAAACTGGATTGAAAAAACAAAAAACAAAAAACATCCATATGCTGTGTCCAAGAAACACACCCTAGCCACAAGGGCAAACATAGACACAGAGTGAAAGGGTGAAAAAGAAATACTGCAAGCAAATACAATTCAGAGGAAACCAGGAGTAGCCATACTTACATCTGATGAAATAGACTTCAGGATAAAAAAGGTAATATGAGACAAAAATAAGCATTGTATAATGATAAAGGAAACAATACAAGAAGACAATACAAGAAACAATATAAGAGGCCGGACAATTAATTTTGTGATCTTATTCCAGAAATTGTGTCACATACCTCAATTTTTGAATATCACTATAGTCACTTCGGAAGTACTCCCCTTGGGAAGCTATGCACCAATGTCAGCACCTAGTCAGCACCTGTTCTTCAAAGCAGATCTAGAACTATTTCTTTGGAATCACCATCAGAGCTGATGTTGTACCCAAAACCTAATAATTAAGTCAGAGAACTTGCCACCATGAGCTTAGGTTGGCAGCAAGGTACAAATAACTCAGTATAAAGCACTCCCAAATTTCAATCTATACTACAAAGCATCAATAATCAAAACAGCTTGGTATTGGCAGTAAAAACAGACACAGAGACCAGTGGAACCAAATCATAAGCCCAGAAATAAACTCACAAATATATGGACAGATAGTTATTGTGAAAGGAGTGAAAAATTTGCAGTGGGAGAAAAAAAGCTCTTTAGTAAATGGTGTTGGGAAAATTGGAAAACCACATGCAAAAGAATGAATCTGAAAGGCAAACTGTAACCATATACCAAAATTAACCAAAAATGAAGTAAAGATCTCCACATGAGTCCTGAAATAATAAGCTGTATAAAAGAAACAATTGGTTCTAAAGTCATATACCTCAGATTCAGAAATGACTTCATGAACCTAGCCTCAAAAGCAAGAAAAATAAAAACAAAAATATATGAATGGGACCATATCAAACTAAAAACCTTCTTCACAGCGAAAGAAACCATCAACAAAGCAAAGAGGTAACCAATCAAATGGGAGATATTTACAAACAACGTCTCTGATAAGCGGCTAATTTCTTTATTTGATGATAAAATTATTCAAGTATCCTAGGGAGAGAAATTTATACCTCTTTTGAAGGACATAAGAGGCAGCATCTTTACTTGAGTGAAAGGGATGGTAGCCAGAAGAGGGAAATAAATGAGAACACCTGTCACAAACTGTCAACCCATTCTTCTAAGAGTACGTTTCTTGATTGTAGATGTTTCATGGTGTTCACTACCCACAGTGACCCCTGCACATGGAGGTGGTTGATTTAGAAACATTTGGGGTTTGGAGGGAAAGCTAAGGAAGCTGTGGAAAGGGTGCTGCTGAGTTATCATCCTTTAATCCATCATGACCACCACCACCCAATAACCAAAGCACAGTATGTAAAAAGGCTAGCTAGCTTATCTTCTTAGTTTTTATGGATAAACTATGTCTTTTCAGTAGCATAAAAGCATTCTCTTACCAGGGCTGTCCAGAAAGTATCTAGCCATGTAATATGAAAAATAGAGGCATTTATGGCTGGGATTTTTTTGGAAAGTCCTCATATACAAGACCCATATTTTTTTTCTTTGCTTTTTGGTATGTGGGTAGCTCCCTGACTGGGAATCAAACCCAGGCTGCAGCGCTGACAGCACGAGCACCGAAGCCTTAAGCCACTACACCATCAGGGACCTCCCAAGATCCATATTTTGTGCTATTTTTTTTTTCATTTCTACTCCCAATTTCAAAGAAGTCTAACTCAATGTTATGTACAGGGCAGGTACTTATTATATGCATATATATATAACTTTATAATATACCAGTTTTTTTCATGAATCAAAAGCCTCATTACTACTATTATCCAATTCATTATGTCCCAAATATTAACACTTAATTAGCATTTGGTTGTGCAGATTTCTGAGCCCACCTCAAGGCTTATTAATCTGAATCTGAGGCCAAATTATATATATATAATTTCAGATGTAAAAATAACATAATGATTAGACATTCTCAAAAAGTGATAGCTTCAACAAGTCTACTACCCATCTAACACCATACATAGCTATTACAATGCCAATGACTATTTCTCTATGTTGTACTTTACGTATCATGACTACATATATTTAAATAATTGTATATTTGACAGCTAATATTATTTTATATTGGATTTATGTTTATAGCCTAGTGATTAGTAATGCATATAATTTATGAAGTGATGCCACTGACAACTTCAGTACTCACCAGGCACTGTGCATAGTTATTACAGTATTATTTACTTTATTCTCCATACTATACTTCACATTTCCATGAATATTTTATAAGTACCAATTTATACATTCTAATCTCTTTATTATGTCACTCAGCCCTTAATATCACCTCCCATCTGCCAACTATCAGTTTATAATCTGTATCTATAAGTCTAATTCTGTTCTACTTTATTATTTGTTCTGTTCTAGACTTTCAAAATGTGAGATCATATGGTATTTGTCTTTCTCATTGTATTTTACTTAGCATATTAACCCTCTAGATTATCTACATTGGGGCAAATGGTTATATTTTATTATTTTTATAACAAAGTAATTCATCATTGTGTGTGTGTTTGTGTGTGTGTGTGTGTGTGTGTGTGTGTAAATTTATTTATCTAATCACCTATTGATAAGCATTTTGGTTGTTTCCATAGCTTGGTTATTGTGAGTGCTGCTGCAGTAAACATAGGGGTGCATATGTTTTATTGAATTAGTGTTTTTTATTTCTGTGGATAAATACATAGGAGTAGAATTCCTGGGTCATAGATAGTTCTATTTTTAATTTTTTGGGGAACCTCCATATTGTTTTCCATAGTGGTAGCGTCAATTTGCAATCTCACCAACAATGCATGAGGATTTCCTTTTCTCCACACCGTCTCCAGCATTTGTTGTTTATTTATTAATGATAGCCATTTTGATGAAAATTACATGTTATCTCACTGTGGTATTTATTAGGATGTCTCTGATGATTAGTGACAGTGAGCATCTTTTCATATGTCTATTGGCCATTTGTATGTCCTCTTTTAAGAAATGTCTATTCAGGTGCTCTGCCCATTATTTACTTACATTGCTTTTATTTTTGGTGTTTAATTGTATGGGTTTATTATAAACTTTAGATATTAATTTCTTATTACATTGGCAAAATCTTCTTTATTTAAATAGTATGTCTCTTTTGTTGCTGTTGCTGTTTACTTTTTCTCTTTTTTTTTTTTTTTGGTCTTTGTTGTACAAAAACATTTTAGTTTGATGTAGTCATTGTTGTTTAATTTTTCTTTTGTTTCCCCTGCCCAAGGAGTTATGTCACCAAAAATATCACTAAGTGTAAAGTCTGAGAGTTATTCTCTATGTTTCTCCTATGAGTTTCATGATTTAGGGACTTAACATGAAAGTATTTACTTCATTTTAAATTTATTCTTGTATGTGGAGTAAGAAGGTATTTTAGTTTTATTTTTGTACATGTAACTGTCCAGTTTTCCAGCACCATTTACTGAATAAACTGTCTCTGCCAGTATGTATATTCTTGCTTTCTTTTTTATAGATTAAATGACCATATAGGTTTGAATTTTTTCCTGGGCTCCCTATCATGTTCCATTAATGTATGTAACTGTTTTAATGTAAATATCATGGTGTTTTGATTACTATGGGCTTGTACTACAGTTTGATATTAGGTAGGGTAATTCCTCCAGTTTTGTTCTTATTTCTCATAATTATCATTGCTATTTGATTTTTTTGTAATTTCATATAAATTTGAGGATTATTTGTTCTACTTTTGTGAAAAATGCCATTGGTATTATGTTAGGTTTTGCATTAAATATATAGATTAATTTGGATAGTATAAATATTTTAAGTACATAAATTTTTTCTATTAATAATCATGGTATATGTTCTCATTTATTTTTACCTTCTTAAATTTCTCTCTTGAATGTCTTATAATTTTAAAAGTACAAGTGTTTTACTTCCTTGGTTAAATATATTTCTAAGTATTTTAGTTTTTATTGCAATTGTAAGTGGGATTTTTTTCTTAATCTCTATTTCTAATAGTGTGTAATTTGTGTATGTAAATGCAACTGATATCTACATATTAATTTGTATCTTTCTACTTTACTAAATTTCTCAGTTCTAATATTTTTATGGAATTTTTAGAGTTCTCTCTCTCTCTCTCTCTCTCTCTCTCTCTACATATATATATATTCATGTAATCTTTAAATAATGAAAAAACACATTTTTCTTTCCAATTTAAATACCTTTTATGTTTTTTTTAAAATTTTAGTCTGAGTGCCATGACAAATTTTCATTACTATGTTGAATAAAAGTGGTAAAAGTGGACTTTCTTTTCTTGTTCTTAAATCTCAAAAATAAAACTTTGGCATTTTTTTTGAGTATGATATTAGCTGTGGATTTGTTATATATGGCCCTTATTATGTTAAGATAATGTTCTGCATTTCTCAATTTACAAGAGTTTTTATCATAAATGGATGCTGAATTTTGTCAAATGCTTTTTCTATATGTATTGATGACCATATAATTTTTATTTTGTGTTTTGTTAACATGGTATATCACATTAATTGATTTGCAGATATTGAACAAAACTTGCATAACAGAAAAGAATCCTGCTTCATCATGGTATATGATCTTTTTAATGTATTGCTGAATTTGGTTTCCTAATATATTGTTGAGAATTTTGCACTTATGTAAGGTATAATAGCCAATACATTTTTTATTTTGTAATGCCTTTGTTTTTGGAATTAAGGTAATGGAGTTTTTATAGAATAAACCTAGAAACTTTTCCTTATGTTGAAATTTTTGAAATAGTTTGATAATACAACTGTTAATCCTTTGAATATTCTGTAAAATTCATCTGTGAAGCTTTCTGTTCCAGAATTTTTGTTTGTAGGTAGCTTGTTAATTATTAATTCAATTTCAGAAGTAGTAATTGGTCAGTTCAGAATATCTGTTTCCTCTTTATTCAGCCTTTGAAAACTGTATGCTTTTAGAAATTTATTCAGTTTTTCCACATTATTCAATTTGTTGGTGTATAGTTGTATAGTATAGAAAATACTATACTATAGAGGTGTATTTTCATAACTTTTTTGCATTTCTGTGGTATTCATTGTCACCTCTTTTTCACTTATGATTTCATTAATTTGGGTCCACTTTTTGTTGTTTCTTGAAGAGTCTGGTTAAAAATTTTTCTATTTTGTTTATCTTTTCAAAAAAATAGCTCTTAATTTCACTGAATTTTTATAAAAATCTCTAGTTTGTTTATTTCCATTCTTTCATTTATTATTTTTTCTTCTGCTCATTTTGCACTTTGTTTTCTATTCTTTTTCCGGTCCCCTTAAGTGTAAAGTTAGACTGTTTATTTGAAAATATTCTTGTTTCTGGAGGAAGGCCTTCAGTGCTAAAAATTTTCCTCTTGTTACTGCTTTCATTGTGTCTCATAAATTTTGTATGTTTGTTTTCAATTTTGTTGGTCTCAAGGTATCTTTTGATTTTACAATTGATTCCACTGTTGACCCATTCATTATTTAGTAGTATGTTATTTTGGTTCCATAAGTTTGTATGCTTTTCATTTTTTTCTTGTAATTAAGATCTCTTAATCTTATATTTTTTTCTCAGATACCCTGTGCTATTGATTGGAACAATTAATTTATTTTCATGTAAAATTATTATTTATAAGTACATAGTTGTGCCATTTTATTTTTTATATTTTTAATCTTTATTAGATTTACCTTTTTTCTTCTTAAATAAGTTTAAAACATTAAACAAATGACTATCACTATTACAAGGAACAAAAAAAATGTGTGAAATAAATAAACTGGAGAAAATTTCAGACAAAGAACTAAAAATAATGGGGGCAAGTAACCTACCAAAGAAAACCATTTTTAAAAACGATGGTTATAAAAATGCTCAAGTAACTTAGTGTGAACTTTAACAAAGAGAGAGCAAGCATAAAGAAGATACATAAACCATAAAAAAGTTAGAAATAAAGACTACAAAAATTGAAATGTAGAACATTCTAGAAGAAATCAACTGGGTAGAGGAAGCAGGTGATCAAATCAGGAATTTGTAAGACACAATAGCAGAAAACACCCAATCAGAACAGCAACAAACACAACAATAACAAAAAATTAGTATAGTTTAAGGGACAATTACTTAAAAAAACAGGATGATGGCAATGAATTTCTTTATTTTTATTTGATTGGAAAGTTTTTATCTCACCTTCAATTTTAAATGATAGCCTTGCTGGTAGAGTAGTCTTTGTTGTACGCTCATTTTCATCACTTTGAATATTTCCTGCCAGTTCCTTCTCACCTGCAAAGTTTCTGTTGAGCAATCAACTGAGTCTTAAAAGAGCTCCCTTCCAAGTTACCAGTTGACTTTCTTTTGCTGCTGCTATAATCCTCTCTTTGTCTTTACCCTTTGCCATTTTGATTAAAATATGTTTTGTTTGGCACTTTTTGGGTTAATCACTTTTGAGACTCTCTACACTTTTAGGCTTATATGTTTGCTTGTTTGTTTTGCTAAATTTGAAAAGTTTCTAGTCATTTGTATCTTCAAATAGGTTGTCAATTACTTGTATTCTTTCTCCTCCTTCTGGCACTTCTATCATGTGAATATAGTTACCCTTAATGTTGTCCCAATGATGTCTATAATTATTTTTGTCCTCTCTCTATATTTTTTTCTATTTGTTATTCTTATTGGGTGTTTTCTGCTACTGTGTCTTCTAAATTGCTGATTCTATCTTGTGCTTAATCTAATTTGCATTTGATACCTTCTAGTGTACTCTTTATTTCAGTTATTGTATTCTTTATTTCTGATTGGTTCACTTGTATGGTTTCTATGTCCTTTCTTACTGCTTACCATTTCTTTGTTAACATTCTCAGTAAATTCTTTTAACATTCTTATAACTGGTTATTTAAATGTTGTCTTTGGTAGGTTGGTTGCCTCCATTATATATTTTTTTCTGGAGTTTTCTTCAGTTCTTTTATTTGGCACATATTTCTCTATTCCCTCATTCTAGCTACTTCAGTGTGTTTCCTTTAATGTATAAGGTAGATCTCCTATGTCTTTCAGTCTATATTCGGTGGCCTTATATATGTTCTATGTATTCTTCTGATGCAATCTTTCTGATTATGTGTGTGTGTGTATGTGTATGTGTGTGTGTGTGTGTGTGTGTGTGTGTGTGTGTGTGTGTGTGTTTCAGAAATGTCCCTTGGGTGTATAGTATATATTCTCCTGTTGTAGTGGATCCTCAATTTGGGGGGCACATCAGTGGTGGGATTGACTCTCAGGCTGACTGGCAGTGAGGATTCATTATGCTTACTGTGTATGAGCTTCTGTGTGGAGGCTGACCCTTGTCTAAGAGATTCACTCCAATGGGCTTCTACATCTGTTAAAACCACCCATTGTTGATGTCACTTGTGTGTCTAATTGTGTAGTTCTCTGGTGTGGTCTGAAGTCATCTTCTATTTATGCTATTCTAGTTGTCCGTTGGGAGAGGGTCTTGTGCAAGCTAATTTCAGTCTTGCTGGGTTTGGCCCAGGGCTAAACTCAGCAAGAACTACAAAGCTATATGTGTTTGGTTACTGCCTGCACTGGACCTGGAGGCACATGGGGATGGCCTTGCTGTGAATCAAAACTGACTGCCACCAGTATTGTGCTTAGGGCACCTTAGCAGAAAGTCCAAGTTCCCCCAAGTTCTGTGGTTACCTGTCAGATACCCATAAGACTCAACTGCTGAAAGAGTTTCCTTAGGCTCTTAGACTGAGCTGGTTGACTTGGTGTTGAGAGTATCCCCAGCACTGGCTGGGCAGGGTAAGATTTCATGGAATCACAAGGTATGGTCAGTGGTTTCTATAAAGATAAGGCTGATTTAGTTCTTGTATCAGTTCCTGGCCTGTGATCACTTTTCAAAATGTTCCAAGAACACCCCAGTTGGCCACTTCTTGCCTTAGGCCCAAAGATCCCCAAGAACCACCCAAAAGAGGCTGCAGCACAAATGGTGATTGAATTCCCACCAATGAAAATTCCCTAGGCTATTGTGGGCTGGCTACTTCTGAAAAAGGCTTCTACAGCTTGTGGAGCAGGCTGGGCACCCAGGAACTGAAAGAATGCCCAGCATTGCAGCATGAACTAGGTGGGATAAGGGCCCAGGGAGTCATCAATGTGACACGCATGCACAGATTTTACTAGATTAATGTGGGAACAGAATTGGTCCTTTCTAAGACAATACAACATAAGATAGATGGTGTTCCCCTGTAGGGTACCCATGAACCAGGATCCTCACAGGACAATGGAAGTTGTTCCTCTAGCCCTCCCCCTGAAGCCACACAACTCAGGCTTTTCCCACATGTTTCTGGAATCTTTTGATATTCTGCTCTTTCACTGGAGTTCAGGAAAATATTGAAAACCCAGTGAGTCTGTTTTCAGGCTCTATAAGGGGAGGTCTGGGTTTCCAGGAGCCTTTCATCTCATTGGTACAGATATACAAAGTCCTCGCTGATCTTCACTGCCAGATGTTGTAGGGACTCTTCTTTGCACAGGAACCCTGGACTGGGAAGTCCAGTGTGAAGCTGGATCCCCTTTTTCTTCAGTGAGGGACTCTGCCACCAAGATATTCTTCCTGGTGTGCAACCACTTCCTATGGGTCTGGGTCAGTTTATTTTGCTTCCCTACCCTCCTACTAGTCTCAATTTGGTCTCTTCTTTATATTCTTCATTATAAAGGTTCTATTCAGCTAGTCTTCACATAATTATTGCTGCTGATTTTTCTATAATTTAGTTGTAATTTTGATGTGATCCTGGAAAGCAGCAGGTGTAGCATTAAACTAATCCACAATCTTGGCCTCTTCCTGATCTCTATATTTTTAACAAGCCCCTTTGGCAACTTCGATGTATCCTAAAAGTGTATAAAACATTGGTTGTTGAGCTGGGATACAGAGAAAAGCCATATGAAAAGCTTTCAATGTTTTTAAAGAATATATTTTTACCCTGGACATTATCATTCAGTAGGTTTGAGATAAAATTTGGTAGTTGTGTTTTGTAACACCTGAAGTAATTCTATTACCTATCCCTGGTCAAGAAAATCTGCTCTGAACAAACACTTACTCTCCCTTTAAACAGAAACTTATTCGTAACAACCTGGTTGTCATTCTTCCACTGTCTATACACAATTTCTCCAGGGATAAAATGAAATTTTTCTTTCATAATTTTACCAATAACCAGTCTCTACAAGGCCAGAGGCTCCCCAAGTACCATCATTACATCTGCAACCCCAGGAAAAAATTAGTCTCAGTGATGCATAATTTAATAATCTACATTGTTTAAAATGTACAACTGTTTTCATTATTCCACAAGAAGATGGAAGAAAGGGATTTTGTCAGGTTTTATTGTAATACATTTCTTTTTTTTTAGGGGGTAGAATGACAGGTGACTTTTATTATGTTTTTATTGTTAGACTTATTGCGGTGACATTTGTTGGCAGGAATTACATAGGTTCCAGGTGTATGTAATGCATTTCTTTATCAAACTATAGCCCAGACATACTCATTCTGAAAGTTTGTTTGAAGTTTATTTATATTCTGATGCAACTGTATCATTTATGTTATGGTTAATGGAAATTGCAGCCTTCTATGGAGGGAGGGAAGAGACCCCAAGAATATTGTAATGATGGTTAAGAAGCATATATTGATAATATAAATGTTAACACATTTATGCACAGTCTCCCTCTGTTTCCTAGCTTGATGCATTTGGGTGTGCTCATTATGTAACAAGTGCGTCTGCATTGACATATTTGGGGATGCTGTTGTAGAAGTAGATCTTTCTATCAGTTTCCTTAAACTGGAAACACAGCAGGTTTGGCCTTTATTAGGTAGTATTGCATTGTAATCAAAGCTCTATTTTTCTATCATTGTTTTTAAAGTTGATCATGGGTAAAACAAGGAAGTGTAGTTCGTAAAGTATAATCAGCACATAATTTCTACTTTCCAATTTCACCCCACTGTTCTGAAATTGTGCTTCTGAACACAAACTAAATAGTTAATAATAGAAGAAATGGAGAATTTACCAAGTGCCATACATTTTAAGTGTTTTATACACACTTTCTTTTTCATTTCATTTTCACAATATTATGATGTAGGTATAATAATACTATTATCTTTACCATCCACAGCTTACAGGTCAGGAAACTGAAGCACAAAGTTAATTTTCTCAAACTAAGTCAGTCCATAAAAGACTAGAAAACAAATCCAAGAAATTAGATGCAGAGCCAGAGCTCTTAATTCCATGGTATACTTCCAACTAAGGAAATTTGTTACAATGAAACAAAATCTACTTTTATCACTTCTGAGCTGGGTAAATTTGAGCAAGTTACTTAACCTTTTATAGTCTCAATTTTCCTTTCTGTAAAATAAGAAAAAATAGTATAGCCTGTGTTTGTGCATTTAACTTAGAAGCTAATTTAATAACCTAACATCTCAATCACCCCTGAGGTTCAATCACACTATCTTATACCAAACAAATTTGAATATGTATTAAAATTATGGAGACCTAATATGATGTGAGTAAAATTTGCAGACCATCAGAAACACTTTACAATTTGCTATTCATCTTCCATCCTCTTCTGGAGATTTGTCAATTAAAACAAAGACAGTATGGTTTGATTTTTTTTTTTTGCATTAGCATATAACACTTTCTTTTGTTTTTGTTTTTTCCCTTAGATAAGCTCAGGGACTGACTGTCAAACTTTAATGTGCATAAAAATTACCATATAATCATACATACATCAAACTATGTAAATTTTCAATGAGCAGTTTAAGAAATTTTGATAGATAATTTTAACTTTGTGTGTTCTTTTCATATTTAACAAATGCCCAAGTGCACAAAGCTTTTGTTCCTATTTCAGTGATGTTTTGAAGACTAACTGATACAACATTTATTAGTACATAAGATACTGCCTGCATGCATTAGACATTATAAATATCTAAACTATGTATGTGAGCAGAAATAGTGTTCAGAGTAAATTCATCATAGCATTATGGTATAATTGTTAAAGACAAGAAGTCCAGGGGCAAACTCACTCCCTGTTTTATAACTTTGTTCTTCCACTTACTAGCCTTGGGACATGGGTTATTTACTTTGTCTTCTTGTGAATAGTTACCTCTTACATAAGTGAAAATAATAATAGCCTTATAAGATTACTGAAAGAATTAAGTGACTTAATATATAAAAATATTTAGAATGAAACTGGTGGAAGTAAAAGCTAATTATAATTACTATTTATTTAAGAAAGTAATTTCTGTACTAGTCCTTAAAATATGTTATGGCAAGAGATTGTTGAAAGAGGAATCCACTCTCCAATGACAATAGGCACAGAGGCCAGATTGTGCAAGGTAGAAAAAGTCTGAGTGTCTACCATCAGGAGCACCTTTAAGTATAAGGATAGCTAATCATTCACTAAATTTTCAGGTTTTTTAGAGACAAGACCCTTTGAATGTATCAGAATTGTGTATAGATCAGAGCAGACTTATTTGCAGCAGCATGCTGGGTACTCAAAATTTCTGGTTTAGCTTAGTGATATTGCATGTTGTAGTGAATAGCTATAGTAGCACTTGCTTTCTTTCTAACTAGAATATAAAAAACATCGTTTTTTATCTTGCATGATTATTGAAATACTTCTGGTATGCAGCAAGTAATTGCCATGAATCCTCTGAGGTTGAAGATTCCCTTACTTTATTTTATACACCCATATTTTAAAAAGAGATGTTTTAAAATTAGTAGCAGACCTATTGATCTCCAATTAGCATATTTCATTAACTTTCTCAAGGACACACAGTGAATTGTCATTGGAGAAAGTTCTCAAAACCTAATCTTTTGAAGAGGAAGCATATTTCAAAGCTACTTCTTTCTTAACTTTCTACTTTGCCCATAGAAAATTTTCTATGGGCACGGTTTTTCATCTTTTGTCTATGGACACTTTTTCATCTTTTATGCTCATATTTCTCATATAAATAATGGAGGAGATATGATAATGGTATATATCTCATGCTGTTGTGATTATTAAATAATAAATATACATATATACATAATTTAGCATGGACATAGCTTTAGATATAATATGCAATACAGCAAATTGTTTAATAATCTGAATTCAAATGAATAAATTTTAAAAATTATTTTTGATACTAGAGTAAGCTTTCTGAAGTTAAAAATATAAAGTACTAAAACTAAACACTGTTAGTATTCTTTCTGAAGTCCATGAGCTCGAAGTTTATTGGAGAATAGGGGAAAGTAACGTGCTGGAATATCTGGTCAATCAGCACTTTTTTACAAAAGATTCTTTCACATCAACAGGTCTTTACAGTGCTCTGACATTAACCCACTGGCACTAGAAGATTTTGACTGTTACTGCCAATTTCTGTGTCAATAGAATAGGCAATAATTTTTCCAAAACAATGTAAAAAAAAAGAAAATGCAAAAGCTCCCATCCAAACTATTATCCCACTGTTGTACTTGGCTAATCTATCCACCAGGCTAAAATAATCTGAACACACACACACACACAAACACACACACACACACACACACACACACACACACACACACACACACAACTTCTTATTAATCTTTTGTTTCCCGAACAGTGTCCCACATATTTATGTAAATAGCTTCAATTTGTGCTTCTTCTCTCTCTGTTTCTGTGTTTTTTCTAAAAAAGGAAACCCAGAGCTCTATTAGTTCACATTTTTTTAGGCATACAATTCTACAGTGCATTGTCAACTTGATGTATAAGAAGTTCACCACCTAATGCGACTTCTCTTTCCATCATGTTATATTTAGCTTCCCCTCATCCCCTTTCTCCCCTCCCTATCCTACTTGACCCAAATAAACATTAAACTATTGATTGTGTCCATGGGTTATTTGTTTCTTCACTTCTTTTGTTATGTTATTCTATTATATTTTGTAGATGTTACAATACCATTTGTACAAAAGAATGTATATGATTACCATGCAGTTTAAAGAATGATAATAACAAAAACTATGATATATCTACTGTTCAGTTTAAGAAATAGAATATTGTAAGTGCTTAGGAAAAGCATCATGAGTTTCTTTTTAAGTTGGCATAATAGTTAAGAATACAGGCTCATGCCTCAGGCTCCCAGTGTTAATTTTCAAGCTCTACTACTTGCTGTCTTCATTAGCTCATGTCATAAATCTTCTCTGTGTTTAATTTTCCAACCAACAAAATGGAGATAATACAAGTAATAATAGCACTTGTCACATAGTTTTTTTTAAACATTTTTTTTTCAGATTTTATTGTTAAATTTATTGGGGTGACATTGTTTTCTTAACTTTTTAAATGTTAATTCATATAAAGTATGTAGTCAGTTACCTGGCAGTTAGTGTTGACTATTATTATTACCATTATTATTATAAACATTAGCATTTCTAATTTCACTTTTCAACTGTCAGGGTATCCATATTCTAATTTTTATGTTTCTCTCTCTCTCTCTCTCTCTCCATACACACACACACACACACACACACACATACACACACACACACGCACACACGCACACACACATATACTTTTTTCATAGTTTACTAAGTACATTTCTGTTTCTAAATAATGCATAGTTTCTTATTCATGCTATTGACTTTCTAATAACGGAGTCATCCTATTTATATTTTTTGTGTCTTGCCCTGTTTTCTAAACTTTATGTGTTTTCAGATTCAACCAATTTCACACATACAATGATACCTTTGTTTTCACTTCCATCTAATTTCTTACTCAACTTGTAATATATATGCATTTGTTTTCTATTTTCTGCTATTATGAGCTATGCTGTTATTCTTATACAATATTCTTATGTAATTTTCCTGTTTTATTTTATTTACTTTTTGTATTAGTTTCAGGTGTATAGAACTACATAATGAGTAGACACTTATGCCCCTCAAAAAATGATAACCTCACTAAGTAGACTATTCATCTGACATTGACCATAGCTATTACAATACATTTAACTGTATGCTGTACATTACATCTCATGACTACATATGTATATGTATTTAATTATACTTGACATACAATATTATTTTATATTGTTGTCATGTGTACAGTGCAGTGGTTAGGCATTTATATAACCTATAAAGTGTATGTCTCGATAAGTCCAGCATCCTTCTGATATTATTGACTATATCCCCGAACTGTATTTCACAATTTTGTGACTATTATGTAACTACCAATTTGAACATTCCAGTCCCTTTTTTTCTTACGCATCCACCAAGCCCCATCCAATCTAGCAACCATTACTTTGTTCTCTGAATCTCTGAATCTATTTCTGTTTTACTTGCTCCTTTATTTTATTTTTTAGAATCCACATATAAGTGATATCATATGGTGTTTGTGTGTCTCAGTCTGACTTATTTCACTTAGCATAATATCCTCTAGCTCCATATATTTTGTTGCTAGTGGTAAGCTTTCATTCTTTTTTCATGGCAAAGTAATACTCTAATATATAAATATACCATAGTTTCTTTATCCAAAAAAAATTGATAGACATTTTACTTGTTTCTACTTCTTGGCTGTTGTAAATAATTCTCTAGTAAAATAAGGCTATATATATGTGTGTGTATATATATATATATATATATATATATATATATATATATATACACACATACATACATATACGTATACATATATATGTATTTTTTTGGTGTTTTAAAATTTTTAGAATAAATACTCAGGAGAGAAATTACTAGGGCCTAAAGTAGTTTTATTTTTAATTTTTTGAGGAACCTTCATTCTGTTTTCCATAGTGACTGCACCAATTTGCAATCTCACCAACAGTGCACAAAGGTTCCCTTTTGTTTATATCCTCACCGACATTTGTTAATCATAGATTTATTGATTATAGCCATTCTGACAAGAGTGAAGTATTATCTCATTTTGGTTTCTTTCTATATGTTTATTGACTATTTTTATGTTACTTTTGGAAAAATACCTATTCAGGTCTTCTGTCCATGTTTTTTTTCTTTTATTTTAATTTCATGTGTACAAGAAGACATACTTCTTAGACATTTACAATCCTTATATAGTGATAACCACAAGAGATCTTGTTTCCATTTGATGCCTTACATAACTGTTACAATGTCATGGACTATATATCCTGTGCTGTACTCTATGTTCCATGAGTGTATATATATATATATGCAATAGTTGACACCATTTGACCCAGCAATCCCCCTTCTGGGGATCTACCCAAAGAACTTGAAAACCTTTGTCCGCAAAGACTTATGTACCCCAATGTTCATTGCAGCACTGTTCACAGTGGCCAAAACATGGAAACAACCAAAGGTCCCTGCGACAGATGACTGGATAAAGAAGCTGTGGTACATATACACAATGGAATATTACTCAGCT
>PVJL010015316.1:0-24766 GCA_004026885.1 Lyroderma lyra | reverse complement strand
GTGGGCCCTTCTCCGGGGCGCGGGGCTGGACGCCGTGGGACACGTGCTCGGCCCACGTACCTGATGGAACCTGTCAGCACGTTTAATGCTGCATCTGCTGTTGGTCACACTGTGGGACTTGTTAATACGTTTACGATCACATTGCCACGATGGAAAGCACCAGGTGAAACTGTCGTGTCTGGTCAGGTACGGCGCCGGGTCCTGCCGGCGGATTTGATGACGGACCAGCCCCCGGCAGCGCGGCTGGGTCACACTCCAGCGTGGCTCCCAGGTCGCCCGCGTTGGGTTCTGCTATGCTCTGTGCCCCAGGCATAAGCAAGTGGAAGAACTCAAGACATTGGAGCCAAGAAAGTGGGATCATAATTAGCTCCCCCATTAACAAAACAGCAGCGTCTGTGAAGTGCTAGCTCTGTTCTCAGGGCTGTCATCTCTCATCTGGTTAACAAGTGAACAGAAACGCGGGGGCTTTGAAATGGAATGTGCTAGAGTTCAGGGACTTGCTAAGCACCTGCAGTTAAAATCGAGAAAGGACGCGAGTGGGGGGTGGGCTTGCACGGTCGTATTGCCATTAATGTTTCCTATCAGCACGAAAGCAAACCTTCTTAGCACATTAAAAGAGAATTTTGTCCTACTCTGTCCTGCGTCTGCCTTCCGGCTTCCCCCACCTTCTGCCTTTGACTGAGACGTGGGTCACCATCCGACGAGGCCCGCCAGGCCGGAGCACGCCACGCCGGAAATCGTGTTCTGTGCTTCAACCAAATACCTAACCCAGAGCCATGCGAAGTCACCAAGGAAATCGGAATTTAGAGCTGTCCAGCCGAACACCATCGGTCAGCACAGGGCGCCCGCAGACGGCGGCAGTTCGAGGCGTCTGGGGGCCGGCTCTGACCCACCTGCCGGTTCCGAGTGCCCGTGCAGCGCCCAGCTAGCGCCGCGCGCGTGCGTGTGACATGCCGTCTGTCCCCACACACCGACTCCCATCTTGTCGTCGCCGTTTCACACGTTATCTCAGTTTCCCTCCTAAAGGCCATGGTCCTTGAAAACAGAATTTATTCTTTGAAGGAAGAATCTGACATGCGTGAGGTCCCCACTGTCTTACTCGTAAGACGTAGGAAGCGCGTGTCCCCGGTGGCACGCTGATCTCCTCCCGCCCCACGATGGCTCCTTTTCTCATGGGAATGTGCCTTTTGGTCCTATTGTCTTCATTAGTGATTTGAACAAGGTGGAGGGACTCAAGCAGATGGTGCCCTAGCCAGTCTTTCAGTCTCCGACCCTGAAGGGCAACGCAGGGCGGGGCGGTGGGGTAAAGTGGGAGGAGCCGTGGCACGCCCGCCCGGACGCTCACCAGCGTGCTGCGCTGTCGTACTTGGGGACCTCAGTCTGCAAAGGGGGACAGCGAGTGAGCAGTGAAATCTAGGGAGAAAATGAATATCCTGATGGGACCAATGCGAAGGATGTACCCCAGACCGGAGACACCGAGACGCACGCCCACGTCTCGTGGGATTTGGTGGCAGGACGGGACATGGTGGCCTCACGCCTTTTGGGGTTGTGCAACGGGGAGGTCTTAGCTTCTTGAATGTAAACTCAAACAAGATGGGGGCGGAGCGCGAGTTTGCTCACCACGTCACACCTGCCACAAGGCCTGGCACCTGGTGGGGGCTTAATCGATGTTCGATGCATGAATAGATGATTTGTAGCATCAGTAGCCCTTATCTCAAAGTCTGCGGAGGCCGGATATTGGATTATTGAAAATACGAAGACCGAGGAGTGCCCGGAAGTACCCAGAGCCGGCAAGTGTGTTCACTGTTGCATTCTCCTGGTCCCTGTTTCTCCCAGGTGCAACCCCTTCCATCACCTCAAACTTCTTTCTTTTTACATTAAAAAGTCCTCGCCAAAAGGACTGGCAAAAGTGTGGCTTAAGGAGAGATACTTCCCTTTCAAGATCCATTTAGACTTTTGATAGTATGAACATACACTTCGGATAATTAATTTAATTTTTTTAGATTTGTGTAACACCTTTACACTAGAGAATATTGTTTTGATTGGAGAACTTCCACAGCTTCTGTAAACAGAAAAATGATCCTCCTCCGTGGCACGGACTTGAGAAAAGAGTAATTCCCAAACAGGTCTCATTAAGACAACAAACTCCGCTTCTGTCCCAAGAGCTTCCGTCTCTGAGCAGCTCGCAGCGAATCCCATCTGCTTCCGACCGTTGGTGTAGGAAAGTACTCGCTTAAGCTAACCCATAGCAACAAGCTAACTGTGCAGGCACGTGAAAGCAGGATGTTCTCCTCAACGTGGGCTTCTCAGAGTTGATGGAGTTGGACTAAAGGGCCGTTGGAACTCAGGTTCACCTTTACAACCGCTATCTGCAGCCGCGAAGAGACTGGAACCATCACAAACAGATGCCTGAACACGAGGAGGAGGCTCTCAGAGGCTCGTTTCAGGGGGGCTGCCCTGGCTCTCAGATTTATCGTCAGTGAAGTAATGAGATCGGGCTCACTCGGGCTCCTGGTACTGTGCTGGACCCGAAGAATAATGTCCTGGACCTCCTCCTGTCTTCTTTGACCCCTTCCCATAAAGCATCGCGGTGACTGGGCACCAAGGAAGTCCACAGGCCATTTGTCAAGCAGACGAAGCATTTAATATAAACAAACCTTGCGATGCTCTGCCTGCCTTCGTATTTTATATACTTGCTGGAGAATTTCATATTGGCCGTGTGTGCACGTCGTGATAGCTTGCTGCCGGCAGCGTTATCTTGGCGAGTGCTGTACGTTTAAGACACACAAATGTGCGGCGGGCAGGGGCTGTCTGCAAAGCCAGTAGAAGACGGTGGATTTTCCGAGTCATTCCTAATGTCACAGAAGGATTTCAGGTAGAAAGTTTGTTTACCTCATTTGAAAATGGAAGAAATCATGCCCACCTTGCCTGTAAGGATTGAACAGCACAACTAAGTGTTAAAGTCTCTGGGTCCGGACGTTTCTATAATATCTGCAATGAAATAATGCTAACTGCTTTTTAAACATGTTTCTAAGTGGATTATTTTAACTCCTCAATTCCAGAGCCGGAGTTTAAGTGTGGCCTGGGAATTTCGGTGTTTGGGGATATGAGCAGGGACTGTACTGAGGTTGAATGATTTTGGCTCAAAGTGACAGAAACTCTCACCTCAGCCTGACTGATATAGCAGGGCCTTTATCAGTTCACAAAACCATCAGTCCCGAGTTAGGGGAGACTCATCAGAATTTCTGGGCTGTTCTTTTTCTTGGCTGACTCTCAGATCCTCAGACATGGTCCCAAGCGAAGGAGAAGCAGGGATAACGTCTTCCCGCATCTTTATAGGACGTGACAGCATCTTTCCTGGCAGCCTCCTCGGAAAGAATGATGTCACATACCCATCAGTGCCCAGAGAATAGGATTCCCGTGATGATCGTAGACCAACCCGGCTCTCACGTGGGACAGGGCCCTGCACTCCAGATGCACGTTGCCCGGGTTCTGCCGGACGGCACACGTGGGACCCCCCCCCACGCCCCCCGACAGCAGACAGAGCCAAGGCCGCACTCCGCGTGTGGCATTCGGAGCACCCCACAGGTTTATGGTCTAGCCCGAGGAGTCATGGAACTCTGCTCTACAAGCCATGTCCCTGTACCGGGGCCCTTCCCCACCAGTGTCCCCTGCACAAGGTCCAGTGCCAGTCCCACCAGTCAGCAAGGCCTCCCACATCTGCTGTAGACGAAGCTGCTCTCTTTCCCTGCAAGTCTTCACCTGGACTACTGCTAAGCGATGGGTCCCATCTCCTCCCGCCACTCTGACCTGAGGACATGATCTGTCACCTCCCACCACATGGCCAGCTCCCAAAGGAATTACGTTGTGTTCGTCTCAGAACTTCTGGGGCAGCAGAGTGTCGTTACGCATCCCACGTGCGCTAAACGGAATGGGGTCGTTTCCTTGTTCGCTCCGCCATTACACGCTGATGCTTCCACGGACCCCGTGGACGCCTTTCCCGGGGGCTCCGGGACCTAAAACAGCACACACCCAACCCTCTGCCACGTCTGCTGCCTGAAGTCTAAGATGGGGGTGTCGGCAGGGCTGCGGTCCCTGGGAGGTTCAGGGGGGTTCGTTCCTGGCCGTTCCCACTTTCTGGTGGCTTTCTGATGTCCCTCGGCCTGTGGCCCCATCCCTCCGGCCTCTGCCTCTGTCTCCACGCCCCTCCTCCATGGTGATGCAGGTGTAAACAGCATGCGCAGTTACGTCAGCCCGCACGCCCCCGCCACGGCCACCGGCCACCGTGCTGCGGCTCACGCGTCTGCTGTCACTGCATCGTGTCGCCACGGCGGAGCGCACTCCTCCTGCGTGTTGAACCGGTGCTTGCCATACAGCCGCAGCCTGCACGCAGGCACAGCCCCCTGCACCTCGTGTCGGCCGCATCTCTCGTTGCAGCCTTTCTCTTGTGCTTGATTTGGTCTCGTGCAGTGCAGGCACGAGCTGTTCCAGGCTGTCGCCCAGGAGCCCCAGGCTGTAACGTCCGGCCCAGATGCGCGGTAGGGTGGACCGCGAGGTTTCTGTAAGTGCACCCCGGTGTTCGCGCAAGGCCCCAATCGCCACAAGGTGCATTTCTCAGAAGTGTCCCCGTCGTTAAGTGGGGACAATTCCAGGTCCTTAACCACGCCCCCTGCATGGCACGTGGCTGCTCTCCACACCCCGCGCGTGTGTGGGCTGGTCAGGCGCTGCTGGGACAACCCTGCCGCCTTCTTGTCACCAGGAGAAACCTCCTGGTTGCACCGATCACAGGTTCGCCTCTGTCCTCCAAGGTGCAAAAAGGGCCGCTCCCCCCACACTCGGCCTGGTCGCCCCAGGAGGAGACAGGCTCATGCAAACCGACACGCATGGAAGGGGGTGCGCAAGGCGGGGGGGAGGTGGAAAGGCATTTACTTCTCAAGCCCAGGGCTCAAGGGGGCGGGTGGGTGGTCAAGCCGAAGTTCTCCGGCGTGAAGGCCCCAAGGCTCCTTTGTGGAGGTTACGAGAGAAGGTTCCCGAGCCTCAACCCGACCCGCTATGTGAGAATATGCCGGGAGGAGGCGGGGAGGGCAGGCATCGACACTTTACATGTTTAAGAAAAATCAAGAGGTTTGTATGCAGCAGGTCCGAAGACCAGGATTTTACAAAATAGCGTGAGTGTTGGAGACGAGTAAACCCAGCGCCGTGGACGTCATGCCGAGCCTGTTTTCCGTCCAACCACCCAACCACCTCCTCTTTGCAACCCATTAGGAACTGAGTGTCACATAGCTTCGTGTGAGCCATTAAAGCGATGGTGCCGCCTCATTGCGAGACACGAATATACAAAGCCCAACGCTTGGGAAATCGGTGACTTTACGAAAGGTTGACATTCTTTAGAGATGGAAGACAAGTTCAACTTCAGACAGCCAGCTCTCCCTAGGCCATTTACTGTGGCACTGTCTCCCCAAATTCCATTCATAACCTATTCTCATGTACCTTGCTTTTCTAAAATATGGCACAGCTGTATTTGATTTTTCAGCTCATACAGTCTCTTGAATAACAAACTGCATTTTTACTTTCCGTCAGATTCAGTCGTATTTTCTTGTATTTTGTGTGTCTTCCTAGAATTTTCAAGTTTCAGATCTCTGCCATTTTTCTTTATTCAGCCTTGAGCTTCATCATTAGTCATCTCAGACTGAGGGACAACGAGGTTTTTAACCCACCTGCAGAGAAAGGCTGGGTCCCCGGGGTTATCTTAATTACTTACCTGGACTATTTCTATTTGATTTTTTAAAACATGAAGTGACAGAATGTGACACCTACATTTTGCTTTTTTAATGCATTTTGACAAAATCTCTACCTGACTATTTCTTAAATATTAAAAAAACCTAATTACATTTATTTCACAAGTTCAAGTATAAATAGCAAAAATGAATTAATGCCATTCAGTTGCATATTTTCAGAACTTGCTTCTGTATAAAGATATTCAGCCTTCAAGACAAACTGAATTTGAATGTAAATTCATAAACTCAGAGTATTAGAGTTGAAAAAGACCTTATAGGTCATCTGAGCCCTAGTTTCAAAGGAAAAATTTTTTAAAATGCCAGCATATTATTTTTGCCATTTATTTTCTTAAGCTTCACTGTTTAGAGATGTCTTTGTCTGCCTAGCTATTAATAGCAAATCCCCATCAAGAGAGCTAAGACAGTTTTTGGCTGTCTCCAAATTGTCACTTTCTTTGCCTTGTTTCATGTTATTAATCTTCAGAAATGTATTTTCTCTGTTTAGTAACTGTATCTGATAGTTAGATATTCCGACAGCACATGTCATTCACCTTCACCAATATTTGCATAGCTATTCAAATGAGTAAAATATAATTTAAGTAACAAATATCAAGATAGCTTAGAGATGACAAATGAAACATAATTTTAAATGTCTTTAAATAACCCTTTTCTCATTATAAAAGTAGTATTTGTTCATTCTGGAAAGTTACATTAGGCACAAAGGCAAAGAGAAGAAAATAAATTTCTAGAAATAATTCCACCATCTTAAGCTTGGTATATGTGTGTGTGCGTGTGTATGTATGTGTATAAATACATTCATACATATATGTAGATTGAGATGTATATTTAGAAATATATTTGCCCAATTGTTTTTACTCTGATGTATACATTAAAATATTTTCAATTTAAAAACATTAATACATGTGTATCTTGAATTATTGACAGACTTTTTTTGAATTACAATGGATCACAGTTTAACTACTAGCATTTAATCTAAATAATGGAAGTCAGACCTGAATTTTCCCTGTTATAACAGGGAGTAAAATTCTTGACTAAGGGCCAGACGTCCCATTTTCTTACATAAATAATTACAAGCGTCACATTAAAACCAACCAGAAAAAATGCACCCATGCACTGCTTATCATAAAATTTTGTACTGCATCTTTGTTTAATGTAAGGAGACATTGTGGATTGATCATGTTTAATAATAACATCGTCATCAGTCAGTAGATAAAGATTTTATTTATGTACTTTTCTTGTGGCCACAAACGAGCAGGTACATGAAAATGAACACCTTCATTAAGCACAAAGCATTTAAGAAGGATTTTTTAGATTTCAGAAAGATTTAATGAGCATTAAAGATTTAGGGTCATCCGTTGTTTTTAATAAAATCTCCGTGTAAGTGATTTTACTCACTTATTTTTCCCATTGTATTTTTTTTTCACTAAAAATAAAGTCTCTTGAAATATTCGCGACAGGCTCTGCCTCCCCCCATGAAACCGGACCATCCCATCCGCGTTGTGTGCTATGGTACTAGGAGAGCGTCCGAAGTGACCGCTGCGGGCGGGTTCCTCGTTCTGCTCCTTGATTCCTCCCTTTCTTCCCCGTTTCCTAGACACCTTCACCAGTTCAGCTGTCACGTCGTCCTCAGGGTGAGGAGGTCGTGTTCCTCTCTGCTGGCCTCCTGGTTAGCCTCCGGCCTGCGTTCCCACCCTCTCCGACGGCTGTTTCCCCAGCTCTCTTCTACCTCTGTGCTGAACGAATAGTTTAGGAATAGGTTGGTTTTGGAAGTCCCTGAAGAGGCTTCTAGAATCCCATGGCAAAGTTAGCTGCTGGCATACCCACGTCAGGCCACCCTGCCAATCCAATGCGGTCATGAACGACCCAGGAGCGGTAACTCAGGGCTAGCGACGGGTGACTGATGACCCCCAACCTCCGTGGGGACTCAGTGCGGGGAGATGACAATCCTCGTGGCTCCCAAGTTTCTTCTCCTGAGAGGAGAAAGCAGGGATCTTTCTGGGAGGAGCTTGCAGACCGGAAACGCAGTGCCCGCAGACAGAACTTGTCACTAACGCGGAGCCGTGCGGTGCCTCGGGTGTGGTGTTCGGAAGGCAGCTCCATGTGAAGACTCGGGCGTGACGTTACAGATAAATTTAGGAAGTGAGGCGTCTAGTGGACATCGGAGGAGAGTCTAATGTTCAGATAAAAGGGATTTGGGGTCATGTGTCTATAAACAGAACCCTTCCGCAGTGCTGACATGATTAGTCCTAAGTTTAGAGGAGAATGGAAGGTCGCTGAGTGAGGACACTCAGCCCCTTGCGAAGTGCAGGCGTTGTCCTAAGTCCCATGAAGTAGAGAGCTGTGCACAGCAATGCCGGCCTCAGGCCCCGGCGCTCCTGTCTGAGTGTGTCATGTTATATGTATGTGACCTTCAGCATTGTTTCTACACACACAGGAAGGACAGGCCTCTCATTACTTCTCTTTCTGATCTTCCTTAGGACACCCACCCGTATTCTCGGACGGTTAGCCCACGCCCGAGTCAGTGTTGTGCAAACGAGCCTCTTCCACTGTTTGTGTGACGTCAGAGTTAAAAATGAGGGCTTTCCGGTGAGACGGGCTGGAGTTTGTGGCTGTCCGTGCCACTTCATAGTTACGTGGGAGTGACTTTTCTTCTCCGCACCCCTCTTTGTACACAGTGAATTTTCCTCTGTGTACCCAGCTTTGTAGTTACGTGGGAGTGACGTTTCCTCTCCACACCCTACTTTCTGCAGAGCTGCTTCCTCTGCAGAATGGCCTCACCAGCGAGTGGGTTCGGTGCTGTAACCCTGACTGTGTCACTCAGTATTATTTGTTGTCCATGGTTACCCCATTACAACACAAATAACTTCTTAAGTAGAATTAAAAGCAAAGGTAATAATTAAAAAAAACAAAGTTTTGATCAAGATTGAAAAATCCACTGCGAAATCTTAAATTGCCCACGAAAACCTGCCGGGTCCGCGTGAGGGTACAGGTCGGGAGTTACTGCTGAGGAGGCAGCGGGACCCAAAACCCCAAGAAGAGCCCCTTAGCCCTCACCTCACAGGTGCCCTGAGAAGCAGACTCAAACAATGAGTCCCGTGTCCCCTGAGGTTTCTGCAGAGTGGCGCTCGCTGCACAGGGCAGACAATCTGACGGAGGGAACCATGACACATGTTAGGAGGTCCCTCTCCCACAGCACACAACAAAGGGAGGTGGGGAGCAGAACGGAGAGTGTGCACGGTCGTCCCCGGCAACGCACCGCTGTGCGAAAGGGCGCTCTGGGCCCAGGGTGGGCAGCGGGGTCAGGAGGCGGGGCCTGAGCCCACGCGGCGTGGAGTCAAATGTCTGTCACACCTCTGGATGCCAGCAGCAGCCTGTGGGCGTGGCCTGGGGCTGGCCGTGTGGGCGTGGCCTGGCTGGTGGGCGTGACAGGGCTGGCCTGGCGGGCGTGGCCTGAGCTGGCCATGTGGGCGTGGCCTGGCTGTCCATGTGGGTGTGGTCTAGGCTTGCCTGGTGGGCATGGCCTGCGCTGGCCACGTGGGTGTGTGCTGGGCTGGCCAAGTGGTGGCCCTCTGACTCTTTACAGCCGTGCTCTGCTTTTCCTTTAAGGACCCCTTTCTGCTCTGTGCTCCCAGACACTTGGCATTCCTCTCGAGGTTAGAACCTGAGTTAAATAAAGAAAAATGATTTCTTCTCCATTTTTCGGGACAATGCTCTGTTAAGAGAAATCCGTGGACACCTACAAAGTCCTTGATTAAATTTACATCACAGACAGGAAATTCAGCCAAGGGATTGATGACCTTGGAGCCTTCTCTGACAGGCTGTATGAGCTCAGGCAAGAGCTTTGATCAGATAGTGCCTCAGTTTCCCCCACAGTACGATGGAGATAATCACAATATCCTATGTCGTGGGAGTAAAGGAGATAATGTTTTTAAAACATCAGCCATTGTGCTTGGAGCCTAATAAGCGCTCAATAAATGTTAGTTTTCTTGTGATGGTTACATCATGTTTTAAATTTTATTTTATTCCTGAGGCTATAGTTTCTTGTGAGTTCCCCAGACAACAGCTTCCAAGACAAGAAAGATAAAGGTAGGATAATTTCGTGTCAGTTTTTTGGTGACTCAACCATTTCTTGTAAGTACTGACTTGTAAAGAAGATGCAGCCCTACATGTATGATCTGAAGAGCACGTAAGTGCCTGCGGAGTTTTCTCAGCGCTGGGACTGGGCTCCTGGGAATGCATCCCTGTCACATGGTGTGGTGACTGTGCCTCCCAAGTCAGAAGCCAGTTTTTTCCTTCAGACTCAGGATGGGTCCCTTCTGGTAGAGGGAGATGTCAGAAAAACCCGGGACAAAACTCTCCGTGTGGATCAGAAGGATGAGGTGAAAGCAGAAATGGTTTATGTCGGATGCGTTGTTTTATAATTTGGAGTTTGTTTTCATTTTTTAAAAAATGAGAAAGTGAATCACAATACTTGACTACTGTTTAGAACAAATGCCCCCCTCTCCAAAGAAAATGGATCTCGCACTGAATGTCACGGGCCAATGTGGTTGTCTCAGAGAAAGTGAGAGAGGACACTGGAGATGCTTTCTGTGCAGTAAGAGAGCCTTTTCCACTTTGGTGATGTTAAATGTCAGCACATCTCAATGGAGAGCACAAGGTCTGACAGCACAAAAAGGGATTTTACCCAGTAACATGAGGGACTCAACAACAGCTATGATGGTTTCAGGGAAAGGAAAAGTAATTAATGTAGAATACACAACACTGGGAAACATTTGCATTTGATCACAAGAAATACAGTAAGGTGCCTTCCCCGGGTTTTGAATACATGGGCGCAGAGACAACCGAGGTGGTTTCCAAATGCAGGGAATCCTCACTGGGACTGGGGGCTCGGCTACAAAATTCTGACTCCCAGCAGCACCCCTGATGGTGTGAGTCATTCTAAACAGAAGTTTGGGGACCACTCCCCAGGTTGTCCAATGCTGTCTACTTAGTAAGTCTCAGATCTTTCTGTCAACTTCTTTGGGGTGTCTGTGAGTCAAGATCAGAGTGTGTCACCAGATTGAAGGTTTCGGAGGCTAATGGAGGTTTTGGAGTGGGTGAAGTAACAGAAGTTCATCAAGTTCATCCCGTCAGCATTTACTGAGCACTTACTTTGTGTCAGACACGGTTCTCTGTGCTCGTGCCGTATGCTGAATACAGATGAGCTGACATTTAGTAGCAGGAGACAGGGTGAATAAATAAATCTGTAGGATGTTAAGGAAAAATAGAGACAAAAAAAGTTGAGAGATGGTGAGTGCCAGAGCGCGTGTGCACGTATGTCCACATGCGAAGTGATTTTAAATGAGAGAGTGAGGGGATGCCCCCTTGAGGTTACATTTGAGCAAAGATTGAAGCCATACAGATACTTGGAGGAAGGAAATTCTAGGCAGAGGTCTGGAGATGAGCGGGTTAGTTTCGTGCAGCTGCCGTAATGGATTTCCACAGACTTGTTGGCTGAACACAACAGGAATCTATTCTCTCGCCGATTGGGAGGCCCCAAGTCCAAAACCGGTTGTCACTGTGCTGACGTCAAGCTGCCCACAGGCAGGGCTGTGCCCACGGCGGAGGCCCCGGGGGGATCGGCTCCGTGGTGGCTGCCCATCCCTCTGGCTTACGGCTGCATCGCTCCATCATCTACAAATGTCCATCATGTCCATCATCTACAAATCCCTCTGTGCCCCGTCTTCACAATCAGCAGAAGGAATTTAAACTAGAACAGCACTTCTGAAGGGCCCCCAATTAGCAAAACCAATGATTTTTTTAAAAAGCGTGTTTTCTTTGTCTCCAGAGATCAGAGAGTATATAGGGTGCAGATAGATACGTTTAAGTATTTTTCATAAAATAACAATTGTTATTGTGATGGATTGCCATCGACACCTAAGGGGATCACCTGCCACAGGATACTGCAAGTTGTTTGGGAAATAATACCCTTTATCCTAAGGGGGCCGCGCTGCCACCTCGGTCAGCAGGACTGGGACCGTGCCCCTGCCTCACCCGAGGAGGGTCCGCCCCGAGCCGTCTGCAGCCCGCTACCTGGTTCCGTGCACCCAGCGACAGTGACGGGCACGGCGGCTGCACGGGGATTGGCTGCCTCCGTGGTCGCGGGCCTTTTCTCTTTACATCTCTGTCTCGCTTCGCGCTGCTCACGCTATGACTCCGTTGTCATTGACACTGTGCTCGAAGCAGCTAATTAAAACGCTCCCACAAAGGAGCCAGACTAGAGAGACGGATGACATTTGCCGAGGAAGTGGGGTGCTTTGTGGACCCGCCCTCTAGGCTTTGGCAGGAAGCCCCTCCTGCCCGCCCCATCGGAATGTCCTAGCAGTTGCCTGTAGGGTATGCAAGACTTTCAGACAGGTGTCCAAGGTGATTATAAAATCGAACTAAATGTTGTTTAAAAGAACGAACAGTGGTTTTCGAGTATACACATTATTTAAATTTTTAGTTAGTTTCATAAAAATTAATCTAACCACCTGGCTTTCACTGAAAGGTATAATAGAATACCAGAATCTTAGTTTGTATTTTAAGCTGCGTGTGGAAGATAAACCTTGAAAGCAACATGCGATTTTGCTTCATAAATTAATGCTTCATTTATAATTTTACTGTAGAATGACTATTAGTTAATATTGCTCTTATTAATTGCTGGTACTATTAATTAGCCATATGGAAATGGATGGCATTTTTCTTAGCAGGTAATAGCATGAAAGGTAAGTTGGGAGGGGTCCATGAAGGTCGTTGTTTCTAACCTTTTGTACTAAAAGTAAAGAAGGATGACTTATAATTCTAGGGGCAGTTCTGGAGAGAGGAGTAAATGAAGCAGTAAAAGCACTTCTGAGCCCCGCTGCCAAAGCTCTGCTCCCCAGTCCCACCTGCCTTCTGCCGTGTCTCCTAACTGTCTCTGGTCCCCAGCATTCAGGCGTTTGTGCCATTGTCATCCCTGTACTTCTAAAGTGCCCAGGGATTTGCAGGGTTCTGCAGAGAACTCAGCTTCAACTATGTGCATAAATTTATTTTAAAGAGACAATGCAAAACCTTCCTAGGATAAATCGCACTTGGTTGAGATCTATTTTCTAACTTGTTGAGTTAGAGTTGAAAAATTCTGTGTAGACATTTTGCATCTGTGTTCATGAGGAGTATTGTCTGGAGTTACTTCCTCATATATGTCACCTATAAGCATATGTATACCTAATTGAAGAAAGTACATTACTTTCTAGAACAGAGGACCTTTTGTTATTTTTGTCTGCTGGGCACATTCCTTAGTCATTCCGTGCTCAGTTTTCTCATCTAGAAAATGAGGATACTAACAGTATCTTATTACACCCATGAAAGTCCATGATTACTCTAGCATTACTTCTCGCTGTTGCTTATCGTAAAAGGATCCAAACATATTTTAAAAATCATTAACTAAATGAATGTTATTAGAAATAATGAGAATACCATGTAATGGCAAAAATACAACTTACAAAGAAAACACAAAAAGAATTCAAACACAAACGAGGCATTTATAGTCTATGGAATGTAACATCCATTTTTAAATGGCTTTTACTCAAAATTTAGGGTCACCAGTTCTTCTGCACCCTCACTCCCTCCTTCCCTTCTTCCCTTCATTGCCTGTGTCCTTCCTTCCAAGGCGACAGAGCTGCTCATTTTCGTCAGTGTGAACCGGTTTGTCTGCCCTTGGAAGAATGAGGAAGAGAAGCTACCGTGACCTTCAAATGACTCCTAAGCTGCAGAGAGAGAGGGGAATGGAATTCGAGGATGTTATTCATCCAGAAGTCTGGATGATGTGACGCTTTTGTGTGTCTGCTTTGTGTGCAAGTTGTGTTAATTATGCATGATGTTTGGAAGAATACTTGGTGTTGAACAGCGTAAATGTCAGTCTCATTAGCCATCATCATCACCTGTCAGGGCGAAGACGCCATCGACCAACGATAAGCTCCCGTCCTACTTCTGCGGGGACATGCAAGCGTGAGGATGGGTTTGTAGGTCATCTCCTTTTCAGAGCCAGTCAGTTTGCTTTTTTTTCCAGATTATTTTCAAACCAACCTCTCACCTTGAAAAAGAAGAAAGAAATGGGCCTGATTATAAACCACTCGTTAGAATTAGTTCACATTAATTCATGGACAAAAGGGAGAGGCTCGTGGAAAGGCCACTGGTTTAGGCCACAGGATTCTAAGAATGGAACGAGGTGGTTTGGAAGATAAGGGTGGGGGAGGTGCAATTCCTGCTGTAACATTGACTATCTAAAATGTCCCGTGCTGGTGTGACCAATGCCTCTGTCTTTGCCCCCAACTCCTCGTGAGTAGTCCCTGTCGCATCTAGGTGTCAGTGGGCTTTGGATAAGATCTTCTTTTTTAAAAGAGCTGACAGCCCAACGTGATGGCACGTAAGTCCCCCCCAGTCCTCTGGTGTGGTCGCTGAGGAAGACTCTCCTGTTTGCCTTTAGGGTCAGAAAACAAGAAAGTGTGAACTTGGACGTGCCTGCAGCCACCTCCCTAACCCAGGGCTTCCCCTAATCCCTTACGGAGCTTTGGTAGAAACTTACTTCCCTCATGGCTTCCCACGTGCTGTTTTCCGATCTTGGGAACGTAAAGAAATTAGAAATTTTCTAATATCTGGAGCAAAATAATGATTAGCATTTTGCTTAAAAATTTGTAACATTTTGAAGTAATTATGTGGGATAAAGTATTAAATTTTAGCCGCCGTTAAATTTTGCATTGATGAATTTTCTGTAATAAAAAGTATCGAGTGCTATCCTTGTTAGATTATTGTATAATAATGCCCGATTTATGTCCCAGTGATGGTTTGTGAGTTATTATTGGGGACTGTTGGTTATTACATGGAGATCTGAAGCCCGGTGAGTAATTTAAATGCATTTCTAAACTGAACGCGCGGACACGCGATTCTAGCCCAGTCAACAATGCACAGATGGTGCCAATTGTCATTGGAAGCATCCTTCCACGCAGGGCGCGCGGACCCCAACGAGGGTCTTCTAAAAAACTGAGACACTTACCACCCCTGTATTGGCCCCAGGAATGAAAAATCGCACTTTGCTCCGAAGCATGGGTCATTTTAGAGGTCGTTACATCAGCTAGGGAAAATGGTTAAGTAAATCGCAGTTTTGTGGGTCAACGTGGAATGATGCACATTTGCCGTGTTAGAACAAGACTGTCCCAATAAATGTAAAAAGTTGCTCATCTTGGGTGGTGAACACACAGGCCACACACTGCACAACGGCACACCTGGGACCTCTGAAATGCTTGCTAACCAATGTCACCCCAGTAAGTCTAAAATTTAAAAAAAATTGCTAGTCTGTAGTCAGTAAAGCTGTAATCATAGAAATACAGGAGTGCATGAAGTGACTCACGTCCCCTTAGATGGGGCGCCCTCGTGCAGTGTGAAGCCCGGGCACCCGGACGCAGCCCTGTCCCAGCCCCGGGGGGACACCGGTCCGCGCCTGAGTTTTCCCAGCGTTCGTGACCGGTGAGCTGAGCTTGACCTCTCCGTTGAGGCTCTCCTCACTGTGGTGGACTGTGTGTGACTGAAGACGATGTCATTCTTGCCGGAATTGTGCAGTGGCAGCTGTGTCCACACGGGACGAGCTTGGGACCCAGGCCCCCACACCCTGGCCATTTCAGCCTGAGAGTTTGAGGGTTTCTGGTGCCTGGTTCGAAGGGAAATCCTTTTCTTTCTTGTTTCCGTTTGTGAACGAATGGCGGTTGGGGTAAGCGTCTGCGCTTTGTTGGGGTGTCACGCGGGCAGCCCACGGACTGTCCCCTCCGCGCGCGCCTGTGAGATGCGCTTTGCTCGAAGCCGGGCCGGGCGAGGGTCCTGCTCGGGGGGACCGGAGCTGCCCCCGTGGGTTTTTCCCCAATGCAGCAATGGGTTCCACACGTCTCTTGGATCCAATGTGTTGACTGTGTGTTGCTCACGTGAGATTGTGTGCAAACTATCTGCGCATTTATGTTAATAGAGACCACGGACGCATGTCAATCACACGCAGACACTTTGAGAAACAGAAAGCAAGAGATGTAACTTACCGCACCACTTCCTAGCACCCCGGACTCGGAGAAGAAAGGTTCGGTACCAGACCCGTGGTTCTTACTCTCTGCGGTGGGGGGAGGTCACGGGGGTCCCACAGACAGGGAGCGCAGGTGGGGCTCAGCGGGTCTGCAGTGCCCAGGAGCCGGTGCAGTGTGACCCGTGGAGGCGGCGCTGGCATTCACGCAGGCTACTACTGGGGTTCCTTTGGCTTTTGCGGTCTGCTTGTGCCGACCCTCCCGTCCTGCGTCCCGCAGCCGACCTGCCTCTCAGAGCAGCGGCGAAGTCACCCGGTGTCTCCTGCGCACGTGGCCCCATCAGGAGCGTCGTGGGAGTCACGGACACGCGGGATCCGGTTGGCAGGGAGGTGGGGATCTAGCAGGGGAGGGGACAGACGGCCTGCAACGGCAGGGCCGTGGGCAAGACCCGCAGGCCGCGTGTCCCGTGCACAGGAGCCCGAGGCGTGCCCAGTCTCGGGGGGTCTCTCTGCGCGCAGTGTCCCCGGCGTGGCCTCCTGGCTGAGCTTCGGAGAGCAAGGGGCCGGCGAGCTGCCACAGGCGCTTCAGGGAGCCGCGCACGACGATCCTTTGTGCGATGGAGACGAGGAAGACCCCCCTCGCGGGAGGACGCGGCGCGCCGTGCTAGGACTTTCCTGGGGCTTCCCGTGCGCCTTCCATTGTGGTTGTGGGTGTGCTGTGCCCGTCTGTTTAGAAATCTGAAAGTGCTAGTTTCCGAGTGGATCTGTAATTTATGAGGAGCAGATTATAATCACGGCCCGGCGTGGCGGCTCTGCATTCAGGGCGCTGGAAGGGGCGCCGACAGCTCCCGGCAGCTCGCTCCCTGCTCCCCGCAGCCGGAGCATCGCCCGCCGACCCAGCGGCCCGGCCGCCTCCACTTCGCGCGGGAGCGCCGACCGTGGGCGCGTGTGGGTCCGTGTCTCCGTTCACGTGCCCCTGAGGTGCCTGCGTGATGATTAGTCACCGTGGCAGGCGTTCCCGTGGAGGTGCTTTGTACATCCATGCTTTCCCCGGGTCACTGAGCTAACGAGGCAGCTGATCCCAAGCACTGCTGCGAGCCCCAGCCCCTGGTCCCCGGGTCGTGGCCAACGCGCAGGAGGGAAGCACAGGTTTGCAAGGTGGTGTCAGTCAGGCGAAAATGTTAACCAAGCCTTTGTTTTCCGTGACTGCACGCGCTCTCAGGGTCCAAGGCCACCGTTCTGTGTTGTGTTTAGTAAACAGTATTGTTTTCGTAACTTTTGCATATTTATAAAATCATTTAAAAATAAAATGGGAGGGAAGATGGGGTTCACCTGGGCCCTTTCCCTCCACATTACAAAGTTGGTGGCATCTGACCTCAAAATAGAAATTTCCGTCTGCCGGGAGTCTTCCGCCGAGGGCAGACCTACCCGACGTTGGCCCATCGCGAGAGCCACGGGCAGAGGTGTGAGGGCGGGTACTTCCCCCCAGCTGCAGAAGGGAGGACTTTCGGACTCCTCCTAGGTTGTGGGTCCCGACGTGAGGGATGTTCTTGCACTTCGTTCCCGGGGAGTTGTGTCTAAGAGGGCCATCCTCTCCTCCCCTCCCTCCCCGCCACCATCACTGACCACACAGGGCCGTTTGTGTGATGCTCAGGATCCAACCCGGGTCCAAAAGTGCCAACACTCGAACAAGGGTGTCGGCGGCGGTGGGGCGCACAGGCATCGGGTCAGGGTCAGACGCGTGGCAGTCAGGGCGTCAGGCTGGGCCGAGTGACAGCGGGGCCGACGCCGGAGACACAGCTTGGTTTGCGTGGGGTTTGCTCATCCCTGACTCATCCATGGATGCAGTCATTCAGCACACACCTTTGGGTCACCCACTCCGTGCAAAGTCCTTCCCTTTACGGGACTTGGACGGTAGGAGGTGGGGGGACGCCTGACAGCCGCCGCTCACGTGGCTCTTTCGTTGGTGGGAGCTACGACGGGGCTGGGAGGCAGCACGCGGGCTGTCTAGGATGGGAGCCCCGCCTCGAAGCAGCAGACACTGAGGTGCGCTTAGCGGATTCACAGGGAGCAGGAAAATGCACACGAGCACGAGGCCTGGGCCAGACGTCCAAGGCTGGAGTCGGCCCAAGCGGGGCAGAAGGGGGTCGGGGCACGACTGCCGGGTCAAAGCCGTGCAGCCTGGCGCCCAGAGGCCGGGAACCCAGACAGGCCAGGTTCAAAGTCCAGGTTCACCGTTTACGAGCTACGATGTCTTTTACACGGCAACCTCTCGGAGCCTCGGTGTCCTTAACCGTCCTGAGTCAGTAATCCGTAAAATAAATTGTGGTTAAAATACCTAGCTAGCGATGGTGTTGGGAGGACTAATTTAAAATTTTCCTGTTGTGAAATTCATGACATCGTCCACGTAACTGAGTGATGTGCAGGAGTTTATTACGACGAATGCCGAAATGGTGATAGTGATTTGCTATGTAATCAGGATTCTCATTAATAACGTCCGTGTGCGTCCGACAACACTTTAATAGAGAATTCGGTCTAGGTTTCGTGTTCTGGAGCACGTAGGTACCTCCTGCCTTTTATGACATAATCGAGGACCAAAACGCCATGTATCCCAGAAGAAATGAAGTGACTTTGTCACTAGGGGGAGACCTAGCCAGGATTTGCAACTTGCCCTGCCTCTGTCAGAGCAGAGGAGTTTCTCCTTGGGCTCTCAGGAGATGAGAGAACAGATGATGTAGAAAAAAGCATTGCGATACCTTGGCAGTCCCAACAGGAGGGCTGGAGAGGCTTTTTGGTTTTTTTCTTTTCTTTTCAATGTGTTCTGCAGGGTAGGTAATAAACCTTAGGGGATACTGAGGCAGCCGAGATGACTGACAGGTGGTTCGGATGAGTCCCCTCGGCCGAGTTCCTGGCAGTGTTGTCTGGAAGCACTGTGAGGGGCCGAGACCGCCCCCCACATCAGCCATCTGAGAACATGTGGACATTCAATAAACCCGTTCTCGCTGGAATTTTCCGTGACCAGTCTGTGTGCCGGTGTATATGCTCTTTTCTGTTGTGTATTTTCTGTTAATCACATTTCTCCCTGTAATCTTGAGTCATAAGCACTTCTTAAGGGCCTGGGGACCCTCTCTGGACCATTCTGGTGCAGGAAAAGGCCCCGGAGTGGTAGGAGGAGAGACGTCTCTCACAGGTATTGCTCCATGCACGGCTCACCTGAGGCACTGACCCACGTGTTAGCATTACACTCCACTAATTACGCTTCTTTATCACAGATTTGAGCTTAGAACTCAGAGAACGGCAAAGCTCTGTATCTTCTTAGCTCTTTTTAATCTAGCAGTGCATATATTTTATTATTTGGGGACACTTGGAATAAAACAGTAGGCTTTTATTTAAGAAAATTAAGAATATAAACGTGAAATATAACCGGTCATGAAGCTGTTTTAACACACAACTTCAGGAATACAGTGGGTAGTGAATGCTTCTAATTGTTCAGTTTATAAATATCAAATTCTAACCTACTTACTTGCCCAAGTGCTAATTTATATTTAGCAAATTATATTGCCTTGCTAAGCAAGCGTTCTTTCCTAAGTCCATGTGAGTCCTGTTAACATGAAGTTCAGAAGATGCAAATGATATTACATCTGGTTGAATTACATGTCTCTGAAAAACTCATGGAATTATTTGACAAGACTATATTTTCTGATTATAAAAATGAATGCATGATAAATAAATGTATAGTCATCTGTGATTTCTTCCCTAAGTGATAACCACTGTTGATGCCATTACCTTGTAGCCCTTATTCCATAAAATTTATTTTACAAAGCTGAGATCATGCTCTGTGTGTGATCTTTCTGTTCCTGTTTCTTTTGCCTAGAGAACAATGCTTTGCAATTTCCACATCATTGCCTTCTGCAAATGGAACACATTTCAAGCATAGAATCACTACGTATGGTTTCTTAAACTATATATTTATTCAATCTTTTATCATGAAAAGTCTTTGTAAATCTCATTTTCATCACCTAGATGTATCACAATTTAGTCTACAAATTCCTTATTGTTAGATATTTAGTTTTCTCTGATAAATAATGCTATAATTAATGTCTCTGTTCATAAAGCGTTAGTCTCTGTTAGTATCTTTTGCATTGAACCCAAAAAGGTATCTTTAACTATAGTGAGATTAGATTATTGTATTTTTAAACAAAAACTATGAACCGCTAATATTACAGTAGAACTAGTAAAAGCATAAGAATTACTGTGACATATGATAATTTCTTAGGATATTCAAAAAGAGCCTTCACCTCGGGAATTAATACAGGTTTATGTGTCCCCCACAACCCTACCACCTCAGTAGTTTCCCTTGTAAACTGGGTTATGGTTTCCCAGAGTGTATACAGAAGTGATCATTCTTTTCCTTTATGAGTTTGAGGTTCTGTGTACGTCCCAGCAATGCCAACTTTTTTATGTCACTCAGGACTCTGAAAACAATGTCACCTCCTGGGAGGCTTTTCCCATACTAAAGTGGCAAGTCGTTTCCTCATTACACTGAGGGTCTGAAAGGAATAGGTAACGGGCCCAGGACCACACAGCGAGTGGGTCGTTGAATCCTGGAGCTGGAACTCAAGCAAAACATCGTCTGACCCCAAAGCCGATATTAGTGTGCTATCCCGTCCCATCCTGGCCTTTTCCACACCTTGTGGGTGAGAATATGAGATTTTAGGGTTGGAGGAGACTTCCTATGCCGGAGCCTAAAGACACTTTAGTAAGGACGTACGGATTCCTTATGGATTCTTCCTTCTATTGGAGAAGTTCTCAGACTCCTTTCACCAAGAGCTACAGACCCTCCGTCGTTGACTATTTTCACATGCATTTCTGGACTCTCACTTTCAGTACCCATCGTAGATGTTTAACATCATTCCGTGCAATGGTTATTATTATTGTTGGCTGTCAGAAGGCTATGATTCCTGGCTGTATTCAATAATGAATGCTCGTAAGTAAAGTGTTTATTATTCAAAACCTTATGTAGTAGCAGAACCATGATTTTCAGTAATTAAGAGTTTCTACGAAGCTCTTTTGGAATGAATTTTTAGATTTAGGAAAAAAAGAGAGGCTGATTAATGACATATTCCTGCTAAATGTCATGAAAACAAAATATATGCTCTCTGACGATAAATCAAGATTACTGGCATTCCTAGAAGAATGCATAATCAGAGGAGTAGCTGACATAGTGTTGACTAATTTTTAATATTTGAGTCATTTAAGATGAATTATTAATCTTTACTGACCGTAGAAATTATATTATTTGAGTTGAAATGTTGGGGCATAAGGCGCCTACCAAGCCAGCCTGATTTGGATCCCAGTAGCATAACAGTTCATTGTTGATTATGGGTGAGCATGTCATAGCACTATATCATCTCTTACTTTGAATAAAATCATATGAGAATGAGGATTGGCTTAGTTAGGAAAAGGCAAAATGTATTTATTGCTGTTCATTATCACATGGCAGTTCTAAATGACTTTCCTTCAAAACTGTTAGGGTACAATTTTTGGATGGACACATACAAATTATTATGACATGTAAATTTACTGCATTATGACTCAAGTCAACCCACATTTATTGAACCCCTGTTTGGTGCAAAACACTGGCCTAGACATTGAAAGGGATGTGGGGTGATAAAGAGTGCATGGTCCTCACCGGGGGTGGGACAGAGCTTAGTGTTAATTGTAGTGTCATCTTCTTGTTCCTGCACCCCCTAAAATTCACCTGTCTTCGCTCCTCACTACCTGAATGCAGAACCCAGTGCCTTTTTGCATTCTCTATACCGAAACACCTTTGGGAAAAGCACGGTGGAAAATGTACACTTCGCTGGTGGTGCTTCCACCAGAAGGCCAGACGGCGTCACGGTGACCAGCGTGGTTTCAATTCTGGCTCTGTAGCTCCCTCGCTGTGAGTCGTTGGGCAAATCACTCAACTCCTCCGTGCCTTAGCTTTCCTGTCTATAAAACAGGGATAATAGTAGTATTTATCTGTAAGTATTAGGTAAGTGAATGAAAGAAGCATTAGCTATGGTTCATATCGGGGTGGCTGAGTTTTCATTACATGGCACATAGGAAAGGAAATCACCCTGTTGGATCCCCACAACTGTTCTGTGCTCTCTGGAAGTACCCTCTCCACCACCTGGTGTCTGACTTGAGTTCGGGATGGGGCTGAGTCCCCTGACTTATTCTTTCATGTCAGCTGAGGAAGGAATCAGTGGGTTGGAAGTGCCTATAGACCAGGGGTGTCCAACCTTTCGGCTTCTCTGGGCCACATTGGAAGAAGAAAAGTTGTCTTGGACTGCACATAAAATACACTCACACTAACGATAGATGATGAGCTAAAAAAAAATGGTCCGTGCATAATTTTTGTAATGTTTTAAGGAAGTTTAGGAATTTGTGTTGGGCCGCCTTCAAAGCCGTCCTGGGTTGCGTGTTGGACAAGGTTGCTATAGACCATCTCGAGGGAAACTGAAATACAGATTTGAGGTCAGGGCTCCATGGAGAAAGTCAGGAATCATTTGTACAAAAAGGTTAGAGCAACCTCAGCCGGGACGGTGCAGAGCTCTCAAGGCAGATCTTCGAAGTGTATGCGCAGGAAGGGCCGACTAGCCTCCGAAGCCCTGACAATGAGCCTTGTTGGTGAAATTGTGCTTCACGCTTCGGGCCAGCGCTCCGCCTTCTCTCTCCTTCCTGACAGACCGGCCGTTGGCCCGCCTCCGCCGAGAGCCGTCACGCCCCGCTGCTACCCACTGTCCAAGCTCTTCACCCGCTGCTGTAACTTCCAGTCCACCCGTGAGGCCAGCAGGAGAGCGGTGCAGAGCACAGACGAGGTGAGGGAGACCCCCGAGAAAGCACCTGTGAGGCGTTCCAGCTAAGTCAGGTGCACAGGCTTCCTCTGCAAACATACAGTACGTGCTCGGCGTTTCCACACCCCGGGCACCACAGCCACGAGACAGCCCCAGTTCCAGATTCGTCTGCCAGGGGCTTGGCTCGGTCTGCAGGTGGTGCTCGGATCAGACGGAGTCTGGAAGTTGTGCCTTTCCCACTCGGTGGCTCTGGGATGGCGATGGGATGACATGCTGGTCTTCTAACCAGCACGGGAGGAAGCTTGGAGGTCGTCCGAAGCCAGCCCCTTACTGGTGGCTTCTCTCTGAAAAGGATGCTTTTGTCCATTTCTTCTAGTCAGAGTCTTTGCTTCGTGCATTTTGATGTGAGGCCATTTGTCCAGCACAGGCCTGGGGCACTGGTCGGTGACCGTGAATTGCATCTTTTAGATGACCGTCGCCTCCACAACACAAAGGTTCAATACCACCCAGGTTCCGTCGTGCTTTCCCAGCGATCTCGGGGGGCTGCTTTATTCCTGTGCCTCTTCGGTGCATTTCGGCTTTACGGGGCCTTTGTCCGGGGGCGCAGCCTCGATGTGGGTCGTCGTCTTGCCAAGCGTGTAAGTCAGCAAACACCGAGAGCTGCGTGTGCCCTCCGGCTCCGGGGCAATGGGCATGAGGCTTTTAGCAGAGAGCAGGCCAGCCCAACCTTGGTTTCCTAAGAAATGGATGCCGGGTGAATGGACATGATGCTAATGAGCACGCCATCACTGAAGGGACAACATGAGCCCGGCATTGGCAGTTCCGGAACATTCCTGGCTCTGCCATTCTCACCAGGCTGCCGCTGCGGTGGCCTGGATAGACTGCGTCAGATACGATGACTTTAAAGATCCTAACAGTGGACACCCCCGATCTGTGACAATTCATTTCTCATTGTCAGCCAGAGTCCACGCCTGTGCCAAGGCACAGAGGACCAAGGGTGATCTTGCTGGATGACCTTAGGAAACCAGTGTCTCGTGCGTCCTGGGTGGGCTTCAGACAGGAGTAGGAGGACTCCTTAAAGCCATCCGGCCTTTGTTCTGGCCACGGGGTTCCAGGAGACTTTGATGATTGTGCTTCATTCTGTCCTGTAAGGTTCTACTGCAAGCACCCCCACCTGTGCCCACCCCAAGCACTGACACTTACTTAAAGGGACAGTAACGGGGGGACGTCTGCCACGATCTCATTTAAGCCTCACAGAAATCGTTGGGGTGGAGAATCATTCTGTCCCTCGTACTGACGCAGAAATGGACACACAGAGAGGCAAAGCGGCTGCGGGGACTAGTGAAGGCAGCGTTCAAACCGCTTCCGTGGGATTTCCAAAGTCTAGTCCCTTTTCGTGGTGTGCTGTACCCCACTCTAGTCCCCTGAAATGTGTAGCGTATTGGCCACTTCTGCGAGAATGCCTGCGAGAGATTTCATGTTCTTATTGCTGGTGGCAAACAGATTGGATTTCTGAAGGCCAAAGGGTACGTTCGTATGTATTCACTGAGGAGCACAGCGACGATAATTCTTTTGGCTTTCAGTCGTGTCTGTTTGGGAATGACTCCTTAAGGTTAGGGAACTTATTTTCATTTTGCAAAAGGAAAAGAAGAAAACTAAAAATTTTTAGGTGCAGTTAGTAAAGACAAACGAAACCAAAAACAAATCCTTGAAGAAGGCCCAAAAGAATATCTTGCACTCCGCCTTAGTCATTTCTCTTGCAATCTCAAAATAGAAAACACACAGACACATTGTTATGGTGGCCCTCGAAAATGTAAAGAGGTCACATTAAAATTCTTCCCCTTTTACGGGTAGGAAACATGGGAGGCAGGAAAAGACTCCGGTGATGTCACCAGCTCCGAAACCGGGGTTTCCGTGACGCTGTGGTTTCGCCTCAGGGCAGAGCGAGTTCTGACAGCTAATTCATTATTTTCAGCTATAAGGAAAGATGAAATATTGCCATTTGCAACAACATGGATGGACCTGGATCATGGTTAGTGAGATAAGCCAGACAGAAAAACAAAGAACTG